>JAQJVL010005057.1:0-38597 GCA_035578905.1 Stictocephala bisonia
CATTGTAAAACTATATTTAACCTCTCTATATTGTAAAAATGTTTGATTTGTAACATTAAAGTGGATTCATTAATGAAAACCTAATTGATAGTTTGCGTTTATTTGCACATTCCATACTCCCCTCGCCCCCGGAATACCCGTCCTAAATTTATATATACATATACATGGGCCCACCCAAAATAAAATTCCTGGAGCCGCCCCTGTGGCTTCCACGATAATTTATTGTATATTATAATGTCCAGATGTTTTGTGGTTGATTTTATTCCCAGGTTTGGAATTGTTATGTCAACATTTCTACGTAGGTTGCTGAAAGTCATTTGAACTGTTTTATTTTCATTTAAAACAAGGTCATTTTTAGTACAATATTGTTTGGTTTTATTTTTAATTATATGTCTATGGAGGTCTTTAATTGATTTCTTGGCTATTGTTAAAACTGTATCATCTGTATGACAGTTATCTTTTAGCCATCTGGGTATGTCATTTGTAAGAAGCAGAAATAAAACTGGTCAAAGTACAGATCCTTTTGGTACACCTCGGATGTTAGTGGTTTCAGATTGTACTGTTTGTCATACATTGTTTTCATTAAGGTTAATTTCTACAAACATTTTTCTGCCAGTTAGGTAGCTATGTAGTCAGTTTTTAGTCTTGCCTCTGATTCCTAGGTTTTCAATTTTCTTGATTAACTGAGCATGGTTTAGACAGTCAAATGCCTTGCTGAAATCTAAAAATAGGCGAGTTGCTGTACAGCCATCTTCTAATTGGTCTATGAGGTGTTCTATCAGCTGTATTAAGGCTGTGGCAGTTGATCTGTTTTTGAGGAAGCCGTGTTGTTTATTGGTTAGTAAATTGTTTTTTATCAGATGGTTGAGAAGTCTGTCAAGTACAGCTTTTTCTATTATTTTGGAGAAAGTTGAGATGAGATATATTGGTCTGTATCTGTTTGTTTCATTTATTGGGCCGGTTTTGTTCTTAGATTAGACTTTGGCTATTTTTAATTGGTTAGGAAAAATTCCCTGATCAAGTGATTTGTTTATTATTTAAGGGGCTTAATAGTTCCTTTTTACAGTGTTTTATAAGTTTGGCTGATATTTGGTCGGGTCCAGATGAGGTTTTTGGTTTTAGGGAATCAATAATGTTATGAATTTCTTTTGGAGTGACTGGTTTAAAATTTAAGTTCTTTTCTGTGGGTGGTGGTAGTTCATATTCATCTTCAGTTTGGTCCAGATTTGTTAAGTCTACATTTTGGAGTGTTCTATCAGCTATAGTGAGAAAAAGTTATTAACAGTTTGCCGCATCTCTAGGGTTGGTGACTATTGAGTCATTTATTTTTAGATGGAGTTGTGCAGTAGTAGATGTCATAGCTTTCCGTTCATTATTTATTACTGTCCATAGTGCTTTAGATTTATTTTCAGCTTCATTTATGTATTCAGTAGTGTGCTTTTTGCGAAGAGATTTTAGTTTATTGTCATATGTTTTTTCCTTGTTGCTGTTTCTATTTTGTTTTGGGTCTGCACAGGCGTTGTTGTTTTTCTAGCGCTTCTATGTACTCATTTTTTAATTTGGTACATTCTGAGTCCCAGCAGTATTTTAAATTTGAGTTTTGCCTGGAGTACTTCTTAAGAGGGCAGGTTTCATTTAGTATTGATTGGATGATGACTTGGAAACTATCATATGTTTTGTTGATGTCTTCTTGTGTGTATAGGCTGTTCCAGTTTTGTACCTACAATCTAGATTTGAACAATTCTATTGTTTTCTTGCTAAAAACCCTTTTCTTTTCTTTACAGTTTTTATTTATTTTCTGTATTTTCACTGTAACTGTGTGCGGTATGGTCGGATATTCCATATAGGATAACTGAAGTATTTATTGCTGTGTTTTCTAAATTTGTACAGTCCAGTCTATTGATCTAGATGTGTCTTTGGTTATCCGTGTTGGTGGTAGATTTAGTCTTGTTGTATGGTAAGATGCCAAGAGTTCTTCTGTTTTAGTTTTGCCCATGTTTTGAAATAATGAATATTTATTCCACAATATAATACATTATACTTTGTACAGACAGAGTACAAAGTTTGGAATCGGCCTTGCCACAATTGCCAGTATGTGTGGCTTGGCGTCTAATATACAAACAAGAAATAACATGTCATATAAACCTGAATGAGTCTAGTTCTACAACTAAATAAACAGCTCACTGCAGCTCCCAAGGCTTATCACTACTGATAACAAACAAAAGAGTAATTCTTATTGTTAGAACTAAATCTATTACATAACTCCTTCTTCCTTCCTCACTTATAACTTAACTGACATTCGATTATAAAGTAATGGTGTATACAAATTAGCATTAGTATCTTTTTAAATAAAAAAAATATTCAGGAAACTCAGATCGCTTTTAGTAAATAGCCAGGCTTTTAGCCTAATACAAAACTCATTTAAATTAGAAATTTCCTTAATATCCATTGGTAATTGATTAAAATATTTTGGCCCCAAATAGAGATACGAGTGTCTAAAAATTGATTTGTTTACTTTAGGCGTTTTAAAAAGTCTTTTGTTGATGCTTCTTGTTTCATGAAAAATCTGTACTGAACCTCTGTTACCACTCAATATATAAAACAGTTTCAGAGTTTTGAAAACAAATAAATGCTGTATTGGTAAAATTTTTTGATTAATTTTTTAACATTTTTTGATTAATTGATTTTTGTAATAAAATTGTTTTCAAAGAGGTTGTCAACATTTATGTCTCCTACAAGTATAATTTTTTTGTGTGAGTTAAGGGATTTTGTCAAGTTGTTCTGAGAGAATAATAATGGCCTGATCTAAGTTTGCAATATATAAATAACATAAATATTGTTAATTTATCATATTGAAATACTATGAAACTGAAAGAATGGTTGAGGATATTTTATATTGAGGGAAATAATAGTTGGCTGAGGGTAGGGTTTCATACTCCTCATCGGGCCAGGAATTTTATACTCCTATGGCCGGGGAAAACTGGGAATTTGAAACTGGCAATTTAGACTGGTCATCTTGGATCTGAATCATAAACAAAATACTCTTTGTTACAGATTTTACAATATAAAACTGATGCTGTATTTGAGAGTCCTGATTTTATAAATCTAAGAGTTGAGGGTTTTATTAAACTCCTGGAACAAGACGCCTTAGCGGTATCTGAATTAGAAGTATGGAGAGCAGCTTTGAATTGGGTCAAGAGCAAAGGTAAGAATGAATAACTTATTTTTAAGTGCTTAGTGGAGTCAACTTGAGCTATGTTAGTAAACGTGTTACTAACATTGAAAAAAGCTGATCTCTGCAGTGTTACATAAAAAGTCATTCAGTGACAAAAACAAATCCTTGAGAGTGCTACGTGTATTTTCATCTAACAAAACTGTTAACAAAAATTTAACATCTTAATACAATAGAACCTCACTTATCTGACATAAACAGACCTCAATAATGTCATATAATTGAGTTTTACTACGGATTTTCATTAAGCACTAAATAAACAATTCAGTTTTATTTTAGTGTTAAAACAAATATTTTATTGTGTGAATGTTAAAAAAACGAAGTATTGTAATCCATTACCCTAATAACATTAAGTTTATCTTTCAGACCCTACAAATCTTGTACGATAGGAAGTTATTTCTCTTGGAATAAGGTCAGTTCCAACAGTATTGTCAATTACTAAACAAACACAACTTAAACTACCGTAATATACAGCGACACCTAACTTAGTTAATACAGTGATGTAATAAATAAGCCTTGAACAATAAAGTAACACATTAAATACTTTAATACAAAGAACTTATTCTTGTGACTGGTCAGGAAACTACTGATAAAGAGTGCATAGACCAAATAACCGCTGTCCTAAAAGTACCATACACTCAACACATTGGCATAGTTATGTAGTTAATTCTAAGGGTACAGTTCTTGCTCAATATGTCCTGTGCAGTAAACAACAAATCAGGGCACTGGTTGGGACAAAATCTCACCAGGTACATATAACAATTGTTTTACATAGCAGTCTATTATTTTCTTAGTTTTTATAATATTATTGCTTTAGAGACCAGCCCCAAAGCAGAATGCTTTCAACTTTTCTGCAACGGTGTATAAAAAAACAAATACTTTCCGCAAGTACCATATTTATACACTATGGTACCATATACACTATGGTACCAATAGTGTTGATATGGTAACCAATATCAACTGGAAAAAAATACATGTATATGTTGTATATTTCCCAACTATAGAATGTAGCCTAAAGATGTTTACCTAAATAATAAGATAGAAACACACTGTTATTAATTTAAATGTTTTATAAGGCTTTTTTTAATACATTATTTTATTTTTGTGCCTTATATTCAAAATCAATCAAAAAAGTTGAAATAAAGTAATTAATTAGACGGTTTAAATCGTTATATATTTTTAATATTTGGAGAGCAAACAAATTGGGTGGAAATAAGCTAATATTCTTAGTTTCCTAAAATTATGGTCAAATTCAAGGTATTGTAATAATTACGATTATTTGTTAACTCAAACAAACAAATTTTCTCTGGTAATAATAAACTGTAAAATAATATCATTCTTCAAGCTCGTTTCTTACTGGATATATAATTTAATGTTATAAGACGAAACAAACTCTCCAGTAAATAATTTTTTTTATTTCGTTAGGCCTTTCGGTAACAAAGTTACCATCTTCAGACACACAAACTAAAATAACATTGTTTACATTTGATTGATTTGAAATAAACATATGGAATAATTTAAATAAGAAAATAATAAAATAAAACATATAGAATAATTTAAATAAGAAAATTATAACAAAATTGTATAAATTAAAAATAATAGTGGTGAGTTTTCAAATGTTCCTGGCTAGTTATTAACAAGAATTTCTTTGAATTTTTTATATATAACCTTTCATAAGCATCTAATTGTTCTTTATTTTGAATTTCTTTTAGTAAATTACATATTGTAAAATTATGGTTGAAATTGATGCAGTGTTTTGCTATCGCTGATTTTTCTTCTTGATAATTTTTAAAATGATATTTATGTTCTTTTAAACTTGTTGAAATTTTTCTTTTGGTTTGACCAATATATTTTTTATTGCAATTGTTACATTCAATTTCATAAATTCCAGACTTTTGTTCATTTTTAATTTTGTCCTTTGGGTTTCCAAGTAAATATTTTAATTTTGATGTACATTTAAACAATAAATTTACATTAGAGTGTTTCGTAAAACTTTTTTGCATTACGTTTGAAAAAGATCCATATGTAGCACTTCTCCAAACAGACTTTTCTTTTTTTGGATAATAGTGTTTTTCGGTTTTGTTTTTCAATTTGTTGTCTTTTCATATTTATCATTCTTGTAATCATATTCATGTTGTATCCATTAAACATTAAAAAGTTTTAAGAAACACTCTAATGTAAATTTATCGTTTAAATGTACATCAAAATTAAAATATTTACTTGGAAATCCAAAGGACAAAATTAAAAATGAACAAAAGTCTGGAATTTATGACATTGAATGTAACAATTGCAATAAAAAATATATTTTTCAAGCCAAAAGAAAAATTTCAACAAGATTTAAAGAACACAAATATCATTTTAAAAATTATCAAGAAGAAAAATCAGTGATAGCAAAACACTGCATCAATTTCAACTATAATTTTACAAAATGTAATTTACTAAAAGAAGTTCAAAGTAAAGACCAATTAGATGCTTATGAAAGCTTATCTATATTTATAAAAGAGGATGTTTGTATATTTGAAGTTTATGCGCTGCCAAACCATCCAACCGATCGCCATGAAACTTTAGGATGTTGTCCTGTATACTCCCGAGATGGTTTCTGTAAAGTTTGATGCAGATCCGTCTACAGGGTCCCGCCCCACAGGCTCCTAAAGATCCCATGTTATTCAAATGGAGAATATGAATTGTTTACAAAAAACATATGACTGTGTGGTTTAATGTAGTTTCACATGCCATAAGCAGATTGAAGTTCTCACAACAACAGTACTGTATATGTTTTGATTTATTGTAGTTCTACATTTCACCTTGAGAGTGTAGCACACACTACTTTTACTAGATCAGGTGATTTGTATTTGGTGTTAACCTTTTTTCCTCGGTAATTAAAACATGTGGTGAAACGTGAAAATAAAAAATAAATAATTATTTGTTTTGCAGTTTATTTTTTATGCCATGCCTCCTAAAAAATCTAATATTGGTAGAAGAAGCAAAAATGCTCGAATTCTTTCACAATTAGGTTCTAAATCAAACTCAATATTATGAACGGCGAAGCGGGCGGGTACAGCTAGTATATATATATATATATATCTTTGAAGTTTATGCGCTGCCAAACCATCCAACCGATCGCCATGAAACTTTAGGATGTTGCCCTGTATACTCCCGAGATGGTTTCTGTGAAGTTTGATGCAGATCTGTCCACAGGGTCCCGCCCCACGGGCTCCTAAAGATCCCATGTTATTCAAATGGAGAATCTGAATTGTTTACAAAAAACATATGACTGTGTGGTTTAATGTAGTTTCACATGCCATAAGCAGATTGAAGTTCTCACAACAACAGTACTGTATATGTTTTTATTTATTGTAGTTCTACATTTCACCTTGAGAGTGTAGCACACACTACTTTTACTTGATCAGGTGATCTGTATTCACTTGCTCGAGAGTAGGCTCACCAAAAAACCTTTACATTTATACACCAAATAAGAAGACCAAAAATATTGTTTACCCTCTTGCACTCATTTAATAAGTAATGGTTTTTTCTATAATTCTTTTTATTGCTTTATTTTGGTATGTCAATGAAAAATGAAAGGCGAGACAACGTCCGCCGGGTTCAGCTAGTATATAAAAAAATTCAAAGAAATTCTTGTTAATAACGAGCCCAGGAACATTTGAAAACTCACCACTATTATTTAAAATTCATACAATTTTTTATATACATTTTTATTATTTTCTTATTTAAATTATTCCATATGTTTATTTCAAATCAATCAAATGTAAATAATGTTATTTTAGTTTGTGTGTCTGAAGATGGTAACTTTGTTACCGAAAGGCCTAACAAAATAAAAAAATTATTTACTGGAGTGATTGTTTCATCTTATAACATTAAAGTAAAATAATAACTGTTTAAAAACATGTTTCTAAAAAGAGAGGAATGCAGGTGCCGTCTCTTACTTGATACGTCAAGGTCATTGTGAGAAAAATAAAACAGTGAAAACAATAATTGAGACTAACTCATTGTCAGCGAGTGATTCTATGTAATTCAGTACAAGTAAACGTCACTCAATAAATTTATATTGGCAATATAAGCACAAAATGCACAAATATTACGGTGATCGATTTCGGTGCACCACGCTCACCTTCCTCAGACCAGAGGGATTCACAAAAGAATGGAAAATGGTGTTCAACAACTCAATTTATAGGCCTTGATCACGTGACTCCATTGGCTGGAATCGTCAAAATGGCGGCTGCTGTGATATTTATGGTTAAACGCTATTGGTTGTTACTTCTGTTTTTTTAGTTGCTGAAAATATAATATTAAAAACTATTTCGGAATAAAAATTAACCTGTTCATTCATTTATTTATCACGATCCTTATTCTTTATCACGATCTTTAAAAATAAATAACTCTTCCACATCTCCTGTGCGCACTAGCAAAATGTACAATCTGTCCAAAGTGGTACTTTGAAAACTTTAGGCTTCAGTCCCATACGTTTTCATTATCTACAGGTAATTACTATTATCATTTTAGTTCATTGAAGTTTTTAAAACTGCCTTCAAAATGAATGATGCCTTCAAAAACATTTAGTAATGATGTACAACATTTGGTGTATTCTATAATAATGCCTTTCTTGTTAAGGAATCATTTCCAAATGTGTTCATGTTTAGTTAACTATTGTAGTGAATATATGAAGCCATTTTACTTGGACTTCGCACCAATGTTAATAACTATACCGCTTTAGTAATTAAGTACTATACACGCTAATAACAATGCCATCTACTTTCAGCCCTCAGATTGCCTAATAGTTTCTTTTAATGAAGGGGCTTTTTTTAAAATTTGACTTGCTGCTTGTTAAATACTTAAAATATTACATAATTTTACGTAATACCGAACATTATGTATCATTTTATTTTTTTAATTCAAAATTAGAACAAGATAATGAGTGGCACTGCGAGTGTCAAGCCCCTATTTAAATTTGTTCATTGGTCTACTTTAGATTTATATTTATTTTATTGCATTTACTAAAAAAAAAGACTGGTGAAATAGCCATTATGTTCAACATTGAGTATCTGGAATATCTGTATAACCTTGAATGTACAGTACATAATTGATAGTGATATAAACCAAACAATCAATGACGAAGTTAGCCTTAAGCATTCTTGAGCTTGTTTCCAATTACTTGCAAATGGCGTTCTTAAACTTAACAAAACCATAGCTTTTTAATTAACAAAGAAAAGATTATGTGCTATTCATTATATTCTATACTTTGAAAAAAAAACCAAATTCAACCAGTTTATTTGGAAATACAAAATTAGAGTGTAAATTTTGTGTTTATATAATTTGTTATACTTTTATATATTTTACAAACTAATAAGTTTGGCCCTGTGTTTACTATATATACATATATACATTGAAACTGTTTAATTGTTTATATTTATAAACACAATCATTTACTCCAGCACTGTCAGCTGAATAGTGCAACTTCATAGTTTTACCTTAATTTTGTATTGGTTTATGTAAAAGTTTGCCTTACTTTAAATAAAATATCAAACATATTTTATTTCTTATTTGTGACCATTTATTTAATCCTTAATTGCCTAGTAATATATTTATATTGATAAACTAAGTTATAAGATTAGTTGTAGAAAAAGCCCTGCAATAATGATTATAGTCTCTATGAGAAGATAAGTGTCTGATTGACAAATATGTATCTTAGGATGTAGTATCAGACTAACCTAACTTGTTCATGCTATCCTGTGTTAGTCTTTATTTATGCTTCAGAAATACTCAAATAAGTCACTGTGTGAACCAGTATTGTAGTATTGCATGTGCGTGAGGTGATACTAACAATTGGGTTGAAAACCATGGACAAATGTAGTAATTTGTATCATTGTATCAATAGTTTGTCATGTACATGTTAAGAGTTATTAATAATATGTAAATTTTGAATATTAGAAATAGAAGAGCTTATTTTAAGTTCTTTTCCAAAATCGATAAAGAATATTTGCATCCACCATCAATATTTGGTTAATACTGCTGTATGTATGTGTGTGGGTGGGGAGGCCAATAGCTCCTACAGTAATAAACACACACTCCGTATGTGTGTGGGCGGCTGGAGGGGCAATATCACAGCATGTATTCTCTTCATACTATCAGAAACATTAGAAAGCAGTACTAAAATATAATTCAATCTTATAGTTCTGAAATTTCGTAGAATTCTTATAGTTAGAACTATAGAAATTTCTTATAGTTCTATAAAAAATATTTACTGCTTTTTAATTTTTCTGATAAGATAATCAGAATTGGTGGATTTGCAAGGATATGTAAAATGTGGTTTGTAGTTTTCTTATAAATTAAGAAATTTAAACAGTAAAGCATTTTTAACCCATTCACTAATAATAAAAAGTACTGGCCCATGTTATTTTACATATCTGTGGGGGCAACTTAGCCAAATAATTATTTATTTTTCCATATGTTCAATTATGATTGTTTATTTATGTTTTTAGTTTCATTTCATTTAAATAAACCATTCATCAACATGGTCGGAAAACGACAGGTTATTTAAGCTAGAGACGCAAATTTCACGGTTGACAGAAGAAATTAATTCCTTACGCCACACATCAAAATCCTATTTTACATCCGTAGAGTACTACCAAATTGATATGTTGGTACCATAGCAAGTTCGGATATAAATGCAGTAAATGCACAATGCCATGCAATTATAATTCTGGTTCAATTAAAGGTTTGGAAAACTAGATCCACAATGTCTTAATACGGCGGAAGACAGTATAATCATGCAATCTCGCTGTCTCTTTCTTTATGATCGCCCTACTAAAACAAGATTCTTGATTGATTCAGGTGCTGATATTTCAGTCATTCCACCTATTAACCCTAGATCCGGGACAATGTAAAAAGTGTATACTGGGATCGCTGTTTGCCGCACGCTGCAAGCCTTTTTTGTAAATTTGATAAAAAATAGTAAATGAAGCCGTACAGTATAAAACTGCATATTGTTTTTCTTCTCAAGAACCATACTTTCACATGCAATAACAATTGTTGAGCTAACAACATTGTGAAGAATTGTTATCATGAGTGGAGTGAATATTTTGTGGCTGAATAGTGAATATTCAATATCACATTGAAATATAAATCATTTTTGGGAAATATTTTTGCAAAAAAATAAAATTTTTAAAAATTTTGCAGTAGTCAAGTTGAACGTATATCATACAGACAAGTAAAAGCAATAAAATTATTAAAAAATATCCGTATTGTAGGGAATCATATAGTATTGAATACATAACCAGTTTTTACAGTGGTATCAAAGTAGAAATTTTGTAATACAAAAAAAAAATTTGTTTTGGCGCAAAAAAGTTTGTAAAATTTCAAAATTATCATAATATCACAGAAAAATATGATATTTAATTACATAGAACGAAATATATCCTAAAAGTACATATTATTATGAATACAAATCACTTTTCAAATGCCGAAAATAATAAAAATTACAGGTTTTATGAAATTATAAGCAAAACTTGTGCTTTTACGAAATTGAACAAAAAAGACAAAGTTCAAACGTACATAAAAATATACTAACATTTTTGGGATTGTTTGTATTATATATTCTAACGAATAAGTAGATATATAATTTGTTTCCGTTTATTTCGAAATAAATGTGATCGAACAAATACAAACTGTTGCAAGTGAAACTTTTTATACAACAATTTTGTTCTTTATTTCTGAGCTTATAAATGTCAAATAATAATTTAGTTTACTGAAATAATCCTGTGGAGTTGTAGTATAATCCATTGGTGTTAGGCCTATGTAATTATTTCGTCGTTATCTCATCAGACATGGCGGTAGTCAGCAGGTGTGAAAGAGCAGCCCATTGTGTCCCGCCCTCTGTGGGGGGCAATTGACGGCAAGCAAAATCAAATCAAATTATCGTTTATTGTCGTACAAATAATTAACAAATTATTGACAACGACAAATTACAGCAATGGCCAAGTCAAGCACAACATAGAATACATAAAGTTCACTTCCTAGATACTAACTTCTTAAGTGCAACAACAATTGGCAATGATAACATTAACACATCAAATTATTTCCCATATGGCTAGAAAACACAGCGAAAACCAGTGCAGCTGTCTGTGAAAGTGAAAATTCAACTGAAAACTAGTTTCAGAGTTGAGGATTTTCAACTCCGAAAAATTCATCCAAACTGTAAAAGGGTGTGTTTGTAAGCCAGTGATAGAATTTATTTTTAAATGATTTAAAGGAATATATCGAAATTAAATGTTGTAATTTATTGTAAATTTGTAATGCTAAAACTACTGTATGTGGCTATTCAGGATTTTGCTTAGTCTGTGAAATCCTATTGTGGTTTGTGTCTTATTTCTGGTGTTATAATTATGAATGTTTTGTTTAAAGTTTAGTAAATTTGGATTATCCAGAATGTAAATGGCCAGATCATAAATATACAGGTTGATTACAGTAGGAATTGTAATTTTTTAAATAATGGTCTGCAGTGGGTCACTGTTGGAGATAATACATATTGCCTTTTTTTGGAGGATGAGGATCTCCTGTATTCTGGTACAGATCCCATATAGAGTTAGCCCATATCTAAAAACTGATTGGAAGTATGCAAATTATGCAGTTTTCACATAGACTGTCGGGACAACAATTTTTAGAAGATTTAATAAATAGATCACTCGTGATAGTCTAGTACTCAAATAATCAATGTGTGAGGTCCAAGATCAATGTGAATTCCTAAAAACTTTGCTGATGAAACTAAGGTAGTTTTGTTACTACACTTATTTTGAGACATAACATTATTCATAGTAAAAATAAAATTTTAAGTTTTTTCTTGATTCAATAAAAGGCCATTACTATGAAACCAAAAAGATGCATTTTTCAAAGTCCCATTTGCCAATTCATCAAGTTAAGTAAGGTTACTACTAGTGGTGAAGAATGTTGAGTCGTCTGCATAAAGTATAGTTTTGAATTTGCTGCAGATGGCAGATCATTTATTTAGATCAAGAAAACGATCTATATAAATTCAGTACCACAGTACGTGTATGGGTGGGCGGGTGGGTCAGTACCACAGTGTGTATGGGGGGACGGGTGGGTCATTACCACAGTACGTGTATGGGTGGGCGGGTGGGTTAGTACCATAGTACGTATATGGGTGGGCGGGTGGGTCAGTACCACAGTGTGTATGGGGGGACGGGTGGATCATTACTACAGTACGTGTATGGGTGGGCGGGTGGGTTAGTACCATAGTACGTATATGGGTGGGCGGGTGGGTCAGTACCACAGTGTATATGGGGGGACGGGTGGGTCATTACCACAGTACGTGTATGGGCGGGCGGGTGGGTTAGTACCATAGTACGTATATGGGTGGGCGGGTGTTTCAGTTCAGATATTAGGTCCACTAAATTACTTTATATATAAATATTACGAGACTCTTTGTTAAGTGCGAAAAATGAGAGTACCACTGTACGAGTATGGGAGGGCGGGTGGGTCAATACCACTCTACGTGTATGGGAGGTTGGGTGAGTCAATACCACTGTACGTGTATGGGAGGTTGGGTGGGTCAATACCACTGTACGAATTTGGGAAGGCGGGTGGGTCAATACCACTGTGTGAGTATGGGAGGTTGTGTGGGTCAATACCACTGTACGAGTATGGGAGGGCAGGTGGGTCAATACCACTGTACGTGTATGGGTGGGCGGGTGGGTCAATACCACTGTACGAGTATGGGAGGGCGGGTGGGTCAATACCACTCTACGTGTATGGGAGGGCGGGTGGGTCAATACCACTGTACGTGTATGGGAGGCCGGGTGGGTCAATACCACTGTACGTGTATGGGAGGCCGGGTGGGTCAATACCACTGTACGAGTATGGGAGAGCGGGTGGGTCAATACCACTCTACGTGTATGGGAGGGCGGGGGGTCAATACCACTGTACGAGTATGGGAGGGCGGGTGGGTCAATACCACTCTACGTGTATGGGAGGGCGGGTGGATCAATACCACTGTATGTGTATGGGAGGTTGTTTGGGTCAATACCACTGTACGAGTATGGGAGGGCAGGTGGGTCAATACCACTGTACGAGTATGGGAGGGCGGGTGGGTCAATACCACTGTACGTGTATGGGTGGGCGGGTGGGTCAATACCACTGTACGAGTATGGGAGGCCGGGTGAGTCAATACCACTCTACGTGTATGGGAGGGTGGGTGGGTCAATACCACTGTACGAGTATGGGAGAGCAGGTGGGTCAATACCACTCTACGTGTATGGGAGGGCGGGTGGGTTAATACCACTGTACGAGTATGGGAGGGCGGGTGGGTCAATACCACTCTACGTGTATGGGAGGGCGGGTGAGTCAATACCACTGTACGAGTTTGGGAGGACGGGTGGGTCAATACCATTCTATGTGTATGGGAGGGCGGGTGGGTCAATACCACTGTACGAGTATGGGAAGGCGGGTGGGTCAATACCACTCTATGTGTATGGGAGGGCGGGTGGGTCAATACCACTCTACATGTATGGGAGGGGGGCGGGTGTGATATTCTTAAAATTCAAAAAAAAAATACCACTGTACGTTTCTGAGTGGGTGGGTCAATACCACTGTACGTGTCTGGGTGGGTGGGTGATTCAATACCACTGTAGGGTGGGTCAATACCACTGTACGTGTCTGGGTGGGTGGGAGGGTCAATACCACTGTACGTGTATGGGTGAGTGGGTGGGGGGTCGTTTATATAGATCAAGAAGAGAATGAGTCCAAGGACTGGTCCTGAGCAGAAAGTGGCAGCCGTGTCAGTGTTATGTTGCCAGTGAAGTGACGTGAGGAAGCCGTGTCTGTGTTATGTTGCCAGTAAAGTGACGTGAGGTAGCCGTGTCAGTGTTATGTTGCCAGTAAAGTGACGTGAGGTAGCCGTGTCAGTGTTATGTTGCCAGTGAAGTGACGTGAGGCAGCCGTGTCTGTGTTATGTTGCTAGTGAAGTGACGTGAGGAAGCCGTGTCTGTGTTATGTTGCCAGTAAAGTGACGTGAGGTAGCCGTGTCAGTGTTATGTTGCCAGTAAAGTGACGTGAGGTAGCCGTGTCAGTGTTATGTTGCCAGTGACATGAGGCAGCTGTGTCAGTGTTATGTTGCCTTGACAATTGGTGAATCTGTCTTACTAAATTGTCAAGGGCATTTATGGTCGACTTGTTTTTTTAAAATCCAAATTGCATTTCATGAAAAATATCATTCCTTTCCAAATAATTCATAATCTGTTCATTTACAATTACTTCAATCAGCTTTCCCAAAACTGGAATAATTAATATTGGGCGAAAATTCCCAGGCTGGTCTATCGGACCTTTTTTATAGATAGGACAAACCCGAGAGACTTTAAGTGCATCTGGAAATATTCCCTCCTCAAGAAGGCAATTTATGCATGTCGCTAAAGGCTCAGATATACTATCAATGATTGCTTTTAAGAGATTATTTGACATATGGTATATATCAGCACTGTTTGAACATTTCATTTTTTTAGCAGCAATTGACATATCTCTAGGTGTAACCACAGACCAACTAAATTCACTATTTATATTTAAGTTACTTTTTTCAACAAACTCTACACAGGAAACACTGCCAAGTGAATTATTGGTTTGTTCTTTTATATAATTTACTGAATCAACAAAGTAATTGTTAAATATATTGGGATCAATTTGATGTGTTACGGGTCTTTTAAATTCACAGTTATTTTTAATATCTTAGGCAGCTTTGCATTTGTTATGGCTATTTTCAATATATTGAACATTATTTGTAAGTTTTGCATTATTAATACACTTTCTATAATTACTTTTTAATTCTAGGTATTTACATCTAAGAGGATTAGTAGCATTGTTATTATTTTTCAATAAACTATTTATAAATAACAATTTTTCTTTTATTCTAGCCATATCTTTAGTATACCATTTCTTAGTTTGTTTAGCCTTAGATCTAGTTTTCTTAGTCTTATTTAAAACAAAAAAATAGTTAACATTATTTAAAATAACATCAAATACAATCTTGAAATAATTTTCTGAAAAATTATGGGTTAAAACTTCAGACCACATTTTTTGTGACCAGTCATATAAAGCTAGATTTAGGGATAATAGTTTAAAGTTATTTCTTGGTACATGAGATATACTCTGATTATTGCGTAAAAGAGGATATTTTATGAGCTGCTATTGAGGCATTATTGTATGGTTGCATGTTAGCTATTGCACCATCATGATCTGATTATGGAAAACTAAATATTTTTACAAAGGAGAAGTTGGCAGACCTTTCACTTACAAAAATATTGTCAAGGCAGTTTTTCCCTCTAGTAGGACTATTATTTAAGTGGTACATGTTGTGTTGTTTGAAAATATTAAGCAAATTTTTAACAATCCTCTTATTTTTTGTCAGATCAAAGTTTTGATTAAAATCACCTCCAACTACAAGATTATAACTAGCCCATTGAGAAATAAACTGCAAGAACCTATCTAAGATATTAAGAAATTCTATACTATTTCCATTAGAGGAATGGTAAAGTGAGACAATTATTGTTTTTAAACTATCAATAAATATTGCTGATGCCTCAAAATCTAACTCCTGGCAAAACTGGCTGACATCACATACTCTGGAATTCAAACTATTGTGCAAAAAGATACATGTGTTTTCTCTAATATGATTCACTCTACAGTAGGTGCCAGCAAAATGGAAGTTATCAGGGAACGATAATCTAATTTCATTCTCATTTAGCCAGTGTTCTGATAGACAAATTACAGAAATATTTTGCTCATTCAAAAATGTTTCCAATACTATAACTTTATTTTTAAGGCCTTGAATATTTAGAAACAAACAGTTTAAACCATTCAAACTTTTCATATGTGTGACATCTGTCTTGTTAATTAGCGTGCTTTGATCCAATATGGATATTTTTGTAGTTAGACTAGGGCTAAATATTTAAATTATTTACATTGGACTTCACAGATAAACAACTACGATTAATATTTACATTTGAAACAATAGTTACACCAGTAGAACTACAATTTACACAGGCCACATTCACCATAGATGACACACTTTGATCTTGGGCACAAACACAGGACACTTCTCTGGTGAAGCTGAGATAGATTTTTGCAGCGAATTCGAGGATCTTGGTGATAGGGAATACTTAGCAGAAGAAGTCCATAATACAGTTGAGTCCTCGGTCTGAGTAGGAGAGGTGGGTGTAGTTGTTACATCATTATTACTGGATTTGGTGTAGGCAGTAGGTGGTAGTTTTCTAATATTGGCATCCTGAGCGTCTGCAAGGTGTAATCCATTTCCCAAATGTCTAGATCCTTTGTTGTGGATTACAATCGTAATAGTGGCTTCCGTATCACGTTGGAATTGGATCAAATTATCTGCAAATCTTCAAAGAGGAAACTTGTCCCTAACACACCCCATAGGTGAACAAATAAGATGTTTTAACTGTTTCTTTCGGAAGTCCTTGGTGAGTTGACGAAATGCTGTGTCATAGTCCTCTAATTCAGGTTTAGAATTATACTTCCATTTAGTAACCAGGCCATACACAGTAGCACCAATTTGAGATTTTTGACAGGTCAGGTCAAAAATTTTGTTGATAAAATCTGAGTATTTTGGTTTACCAAAATGCTTTTTAAAAACAACTGTGACACCAGCACTCATTTGTTTTATGCTATGTATGTCACTAGATATGGAATGTGCAAATGCAACATTTTTATTATCCTTCATTAATGTTATAGTTTTCCACATATTTGATTCAGTTAACGGTATTTTTCTATTTAATTTATATTTACAATCCAAAGCTTCAATAATTAGCAGAGCAAGTCTATTTTTTCCCAGATCATTTAGATGAAGTCTGTGTGAAGTATAATGACGTCTTCTTAATCCATCTAGGCTAATTAGGTGCACATTTTTATTCCTAACAACCAGTTCCCTAATATACTTATTAAGTAAATTTATATCCTGATTACATTTTTTGGAAGCATTGTCGTATCCTTTTGGTATGGTTGTTATGAAAACTGTTCTTGTTTTGCTTACTTCTTGTAATTTTTCTTCTAACCTTCCATAAACATCCTTAAAGTTGTTATCTATGTAATCATTGGTTCCTCCCATTATTATAAGTGGGTTATTTTGCTCTATATTAGATGATTCCATTATTTGTATCAATCGAGCGTTAAGGCATACATACGCAAAAGCCTTAATTGTATTAAGACTCAAATTTTCAATTTTTTCTTGTATTTTTCTTCCGTGGCTATCAGAGCAAAAAGTAACATTTAGTGGAGTGACTCTTTTGTTCTGATTTGGCTTCAAATTCTGATTGTTACTTGCTTTTAATCTAATAGGTGATTGATTCAGTAATAATGGTGCTGTAACTTCATCATTAGTCAACACTCATCATCTAAAATTAATATAATAACATAATAAACATAATAAATTTATTGGACAGCTCTAAGACCTGATTACAAAGGTTATTACATATTTTAGATTTAGTAACATTAGTTCCATTTTTACGAGTTATTTGAATCCAATTATTTTGATTTTCATTAGCCTTTACATTACAAGGAGTTTCTTTAGAGTTGAGGATATTTACTACTTGTTCACAATTATTTAATAGTTTCTTTTCAGTTGTTAGTTTTAGCATCATTGATTTAAGTGTCTTAGTATTTAAGTTAAGTTTAGTATTGTTATACAGTACAGCCAATTGACCTCTCTTTTTAATTAACTCATACTCATTAATTTAAGAGAAAAGTGTATTCCATGTTTCAGTAGGTTTTTTTTTATAAGATTAGTTGGATTATAAGATCTATAAAGAGGAGTAAATAAATACCACAGTCATATGTATTTAACTGTTTTATAACAGAGACTGCTGTCACACTTATTTCATTGGCACATTTAAGATGCTTTTGCAAAGAATTAGTAATTTTGAATGCGTGTTTCTGGTTTAGTATTCCTCCAGAGTCAAGACTTAAAAATTTATTTTGATCATTTATTTACAACAATAAGACTCCAATGTGAGCCAGAGCCCCCTAGTGTATCTACAGCTGGTGAGTCATTTACTGGTATTAAAATGTATTTACACTCTTGCAAATTCAAATCATCGAGTAAGTAATCAATATCCTTCAAGCATTTGATTGCTTGAGAAACCACATGATTAATGAGGACAATTTCACTGTTTTTAGGGATTACTTTTGAAGCTAGTATCTCCAAATACTTTGTAATTCCCTCTTCAGTTACCCATTCATTATTCAATAATGATAGTGATAGGCTGATTTTGCTTCTATTATTGTCATATCAGTTGTAGAGGTAGTGGTAGTTTTTTGAGTAAACTCAGTTTGATAGACAAGGTTGATCCTCAATTTGAACAGTTTCATTAACCGTCTTATCCTTAGATGTATCAATGTTAATTGCGATGGGACACTTAGGGGTGGTTAAAGGGCTACTTGATGCTGTGGGTGAGTTTAACATGGGATTCATTTATAAGATTCAGTAATGAGTTTCTATTAGATTTATTTAAAGACTTATTACAAAATGAACGTTCTATTTCTTTCATTGCCCTTGTATACTTTTTATTCTTCAAATTAACAAATCTATGTTTATTTTCTAAATAGGTTTAAATGTAAATTTCCTTAAAAAGGGATATTTCCAATGTCCCATAGAAAGTTACTTTGTATTTAGAATGCAATTCATGACTAACAATAATAGCTGGCCAGGGTGAATGACCTCTCACCTTTGCAAAAACTCTATCTCCTATTTCATATTTATGTTTAATTTTATTGTTCATAATGGTTATATAGTATATACTTAGATCATAGATATAGATAGGGTATTCTTTATATTTAAATTCAACTCTAGAGTACTGTGGAAAGATTTGTAAAATTAAAATTAATTTATTTCTATAAATTCCATCAATCAGTTTATATATAAATTATATTATTATATATGTAGTACAAGAATCAGAATTCAGTGTTCAGGGAGAAAGAATAAACAAACATTCTGATAGATTATCCTTTCATACAATTATTGATAGTACAACCAGTTATACAACTCAGTGTGGATAGTTGGATATTGTCTGAGTCTGAAGGTCAGCTCATTCATAATTACAGTAGACTCGTGATTATCCGAGCCTAGATTAACCGAGCCCTCGGTTAACCGAGGCAAAAGTCGGAGAGGGCGGGTCACAACCGTGTTGGTTATCGTAGAGATTAAATGCGTGTGGATGCGAATTTACGCGAATATAGCGATTCACGCATCAGGAATGCCTCTACCGGTCGCTGCTAGGTCGAGCCGGAGTTCTCGGAAGTCAACCCACCCCCTTTTATTAGGAACTGAGTTTATTGCAGAATTGTTCTAATTTTGTCAGTCGTCCTCGTCAGTCAGTCTGAGTTGTCTATCTAACGTGGTTGTTTGCTGCATTTTTATTGTTCCAAAGTAACGGCGTATTACAGTATTTTAAAACCGGTTAATTTTTAAGTGTTTTAATTTAATGTTTCTTAGTTTGTAGGCCTATTTAATAAGTGGTTTTTAGTTTTGTTTCATACGTTTAATTATTTTTTATAAGTTCATTTTTGTGTGTGTGAAAGAGAATCTTACTGTGCAAAATGAGTTTAAAGCGGAAGCGAGTAGTGGTTTCCTTAGAAACAAAATTAAATGCGATTAAAAGGTTAGAAAAAGGCGAATCTATAAAGAAGGTTGCTGCAGAGTTGGGTGTCGGTGAAGTGACTGTTGGAGATTGGAGACGAAAGAAGAAAGAAATCGAACAGTGGGTTAACCAAAGTGCGAGTAGTGGGAGTGGCTTAAGGCGGAAGACAATGAAGAAAGGAGATCATGGTCAAACATCGGAAGCGCTATACTTGTGGTTTTCGCAGTTAAGAGGTATGGGCAGCCCTATAAGTGGACCCATGCTCCAAGCTAAAACTCTTGAATTTCATAGGAAATTTAAGGATGGGGAGGAAAATTTTTGTGCTAGTGAAGGATGGATGGATACCTGGAAGAAAAAATATGGCATCCGACAATTAAATATTTGTGGTGAGAAGCTTTCTGCCGACCCATCTGAAATTGACAGTTTTTATTCAAAACTTGAAACCATAATCTTAAATGATGGACTTACGTCAGATCAAATTTTTAATTGTGACGAAACCGGGCTCAATTACAAAATGCTTCCATCGAAAACGTTAGCAGCTAAAAATGAAGCAAATGCACCCGGTTACAAAAAAAGTAAAGAGCAAGTGACAATCATGAACTGCTGCAATGCTTCCGGTTCATTAAAATTAAGACCCCTATTAATAGGGAAAGCCAAAAACCCAAGGGCATTCAAAAATGTTCAAGTAAATTGCTTGCCAACAGTTTACAAAAACCAACAAAATGCATGGATGGACTGTACCATTTTTAAAACATGGTTTTTTAACGATTTTGTCCCAGTTGTTGAGGCATATTTAAAGCAGAAAAACTTGCCCCAGAAAGCATTGTTGTTGCTAGATAACGCGCGATCTCATCCGGATGCAAGTGACTTAGTTAGTGGTCAAATAAGAGCAGTTTTTCTTCCACCCAACGTGACATCGCTCATCCAACCCCTAGACCAAGGTGTTTTGGAAGCAATGAAGAGAAACTATCGACGAAGGCTTCTCCAAGTGTTGCTAGCCAAGTTAGATGAAGGACTGACGGTAACGGATGCACTTAAGAAAATCACTGTCAAAGACGTTGCTTATTGGATTGCATCTGCGTGGGACGACGTAAAAGTGTCCACGATTCAAAAATCGTGGAAAACATATTCCAAATAAAGCACAAAACAAACGACACGCAAAAGGAAACTGACGACTGTGTAGTCGATTTAGCCAACCTAGTTAATCATTTACCAGTTGAAGAACCAATCATAAATGAAGATGTAATCAATTGGATTAATGGAGACGAAGAAATGGAATTGTCAGACGACGCAATTGCCGATCTCATTGTAAACAAAAACAATAATGAAGAAGAAGAAGATGAAGACACAGATGATGCTACTCCAAAGATTACTCATTCCGAGGGATTGAAGTTACTTGAAGGAGCACTCGCATACGTTGAGCAACAAGAGGAATCAACTCCATTCGATGTCCTCCATTTTCAACGTTGGCGGAACATTGCGGCATCAAAGAGAGGCACGAAACTTACGCAAAAGTCAATCAAAGACTTTTTCAAACATTAATATTTACTGATTAAGGTAAATGTTTTTGTATTTTATATATGTGTTAGTTTATTAGTTTGTACTATTAGTATGTTAATGGTAACACAATTATCGATTTTTACGCGTTTTTCTTATCAGTACAACCCATCTCGGGATTATCCGAGTTTTTTGTGTATCCGAGGTGGTCTCGGTCCCAATTACCTCGGATAACCGAGAGTCTACTGTAGTAGTTAATTGTACAGGTATTTTTCAGGTGTTCAGAGCATCTGTTTACAGAGCATATTTTAAGGGATTCCCACTGGGCGACAAGGACCTATACTTACTGGGGGGTATGGAATACCCCCCAGAAGAGAGGGGATCCGGGTGTCCCCCCCGGAAAATTTTTGCATAAATTAAAGGGAAAATCACAGATTTTTACGTATCTTTTAATGGATTTTTCGATCGTATTTGCTCGTAAATAGTCCATGTAATCTCACTTAATTACGTATTCCAGAACATTTAACAGACCAAGGCTCGCCCTTGGGCCAAGATCATAGCTCAATTTCAAAAGTGTACAACTTCAAACATCAAACAATTTGTAAACACAAACTACAAAAATGTTTAAGTATCTACGTAAAATGTAAAACTGCATTATAAATTTCCACTTTTTCCAAGTAAAAATCATCACTATTAATATTATTGTTACAGGTATTTACAATTTAGGCCTATACGTAAGTATGAGACTTAAAAAAAAACCCATAATTATCTGTAATGATAATTATGACAAAATATAACTGTTACCCGACATAAAAAGGTGGAAATTATTTTTTTACAAATATTTCCTCAATCTGCAACTTTGGCTTTAGAATTCTGAACATAAACGGGAAAGAAAAAAAATTACAATTTTAAGCTAGTTATGGGAAGTACAGTATTTAGTTTGAAGTAAATTTGATCCTGATGCTGGAAACGACTTAAAAATGTAAAGTGCTATTTAATGTTACATGTACGAGAGCATTGAACAGTAATTTATACCTATATATATTTATTTGTACCTTCACTTGTTTGTGAGGTAGTAAATAACACAATTCTTTTGTTTTTAATTGTTTTTTATTTTACACAAAAAACTAGCGTCAGGAAATACTTTAATAATGCATCAAAACTTTTAAGAGTAATAAAATTACTTGGATTACAAAAATATTTTGATAAAAAAATAGGAGAAAAGGAATTGAAGAATTTTTAATTTAAAGGTTACTGTCCTTTGCAAAAAACTTTTTTACAAACTCTTGGTCTTGATACAGTTCTGAGTCAGGCAGTTTTCTTCTTCTTTCTTTCTTCTCGAAGAACTTCGCCACCGATGGCCTTGGGTCGAAAAAAGCAGTCCCAACTTCGTTGAGAGCGATGCGCATTCTAGAGTTGAGAGCTTCCCGTGACAGGCCAGATTGTTTGTTTGATTTTAAGGTCGTGTGTACTGACACTGCCCTTTCAGGACCTGCACTGTGTGGTGTCAGAGAAATGTACGACTGCACCAACTTCTTAAAGATTGAGTGAGGTTGAGACACCTTCAAAAAGAGTGGTTTGTCTGGTTTGTCGCGTTTGTCTGGTTTGTCTGACACTTCAAAAAGAGTGGTACAACTTTCCAGTTGATGATGTCATACTAGATGATGCAGGGAGTTTTTCAGTGGCAAACAACTCTACAACGTCATCAGTGAAATCTGACAATTTGTCTTTACCAAACAGGCCTTCAACGTCTGCATGAACAGCGTTCACAAGCTCAGTAGGATTTTTAGAATTTAATAATCCCTTAATCCTACTATATATTTCCTTCTGGTCGTCGGGAAGTCGTAAGATAAACTCTTTGCAACTCATTACAACCTCTCTTCTTACTGCCGACCAGTCTCGCTTTGTTGAAACGAATTGGTTTACTTGGCGTCTTCTAGGAAGATCTTCAACATCTGATTCATTTGTTTGAAGTTCTCTTGGGCCTTCTTTTTCCAACTTTTCTTCATATCCACCAGGATAAAAGACTTCTTCCATCAAAGACAATGATTCGACAAATATTGTTTTAGATACTTCAATATCAGGGATTGTGACGAATGACCTCTGACAGTGTAAACCTTTGACGTTTACGTAATTATTACACTTTGTATAAAATTCCTTTGTATAAAATTATATGAATAATAATAATAAATTAAGAAGGAATATTATCAGGAAAATAGACAGTGGTTAGATTACAACAGGAAATGCAGTACAGGAAATGGAGTTGGTAAAATTTGAGTAGGGCATCCGGCGAGTGTGAGACTGGGAAAGCAAGGGATCGGATGTCAAGGAAGCAGGGTCAGCACTGTACACAGGATGACCAAAATATTAAAATTGAGACTCACCAAAATTAGGCCGATGAACGCTGATGCGGCGGAGATTCAGCAGAAGATCCGCCCATCACAAAAACGGGCCTATAGGGTGATCCGGAATAGGACCACGGAGAATTATTGGTTGTTCCAAAATTGTAGGCGTGTCCAGTGAGTGGCAGGGGGAATGGGATACTAGGGAGAGAGTTGGAGAAATAGGGAGTCGAAGGAGAGTTCGGCAAGAGAGAGGACTTCGGGAATTAGATCAATAGGGAGGACCAGCACCTGGTGGTCCGACTACCTAGACTTCGTCAACCCGCCCTGCAGAGCAAACACGGGACGATCTAGACGGAGGACTTGGAGCTACGGTCCAACC
Organism: Stictocephala bisonia; assembly: GCA_035578905.1. Taxonomy (NCBI): domain Eukaryota; kingdom Metazoa; phylum Arthropoda; class Insecta; order Hemiptera; family Membracidae; genus Stictocephala; species Stictocephala bisonia. Next base: position 24,124 of record JAQJVL010005057.1, read on the forward strand.
CCTGGCGATATCAACCCCCGGAGGACTTCACGAGCGGCCAACCTGAACCTGAGGAACGACTGGACTTGCAGCCTATCCTGAGGACCAGAGACCCCACCTCAAGGGATTGCAAGCGACTCCAGCCACCCCCGAGGGACTACAAGCAACTCCAGACCTAACCAGCCCACCTGACCCGGAGGGACAAGAGGACGCCGACTCCACTACGGCTAGTGGACACCCCATACCTGCGGTAGACGAGTCCAGGGGTATGTTAACACTGTTTTTGTTTAACACCTCCAAGGTTTACGGGGAGCAAAATTTAAGTTGTAGGGGAAAAGAAATTTTGTAAGGTTCAATTACGTTTACCTACACCAAAGCGTAAGCCGACAGGCAGTAAATTAGTCAGATGAGAAGGGCATAAATAATTGTAATTGAATGGTAAACTAGAATTAACTGTTTGAGGGAATGTAGTCTGGATCGTTACTTTAAAATTATAAATATATAAATACGTAATTCCATGTTATGATCATTGTCCCGCAGGAATAGCGATTTTGAGTTAATGTAGATAGTCTATATAGAGTAAATGAATAAATATTGCGTCGAATATATATAAACAATAATTATTGGATAATTCTTGCGAGGGATAGAGTATAGCAACTAAGACCATGGAATGGTTGGCTTATCTCTTGAAGATATTTGTCAAATAATGTAATTAAAATGGTACGGTAAATTGATTAAGTTGTCATAGTTAGTAAGGGTTATATATATTAGTGTTTGATTGTTAATTTTGATGAGAAATAGTTGATTAATTATTCTTGAGTATAGCTTGTATCGAATATATAATTTCACTTGTTAGTGTAGACGTTTTGCTCATATAACCTTATTCAGCTGATTATTAATGGGTCGTTATATAATAATTTAGAGGATTGTGATTTAATAGTATAGGAGTTTGCTGTCACTTGTTGTAAATAATATTCTTGAAAGTATTGATTCCCCCGGGCTGTATATTAAAGCCAATGTTAATAATAAATGGATTGAAGATTAATAAATGTATAATTAGAATTCTATAATTTGTATTGTCTAAATATTGACTGAGAAGGGTAGCTTAAAGGAGGTGTATAGTATAAAATAGGATAAGATAGTTGTAATATTTTGGAAGGGATTGTAAAGATGATATGCTGTAAAAATAATAAATATGTGTTGTACTTTCACCAGTGTCAATAGTTATTCCAGGTCCTGGTTTCTTTCACTAGCTAAGCGAGTCATAAATTTCAAAGTTAATTCTCATCACTTATAATAGTCAGTTGTGATTAACATTTTAAACAATTTTAAGTTCAGAGGAAGTAAGAGTTGTCTGGTGAAGGGAAAGATTTTACAACAGTCTTTTTGCAGTTTTTCCATCCGTTTTAAAATATCCAGCTTAAGACTGGTAAGTCGCTGTTGTTCGCCACCTCTCTCCCACAAACGTAGAAACCCACGTACTGTTGCTTTTTCAACTTTTGTGGATTGAGTGTTTTCTAGGACATTACTCCAATGTTGTTGCATCAATGGGAGGTTGTTCCAAACTGCTTTTGTTAAGTTGTTGAGGTGTTCTACGAACCGCACATCAAAGTGGGCTGGTAAGCGGTAGACAGTTTGCTTGGTCGACTCCGCCAGTTGTTCTAGTTTCTCAAAACGTAAAGCTGATGCTCTATAAAAAGTTCCCACGGCTTTTAAGTTTATCTTCCAGTGCTGAACTTCAATGATTGCTGATTCCGTCTGACATGGCTAGGTCAGATCGATGAGCCACACACCAAATACAAAGCAAGTCTCTTCCTAAGTACTCTTGCATACGAATCCATAAGCCACTGAATTTCCCTGTATTAGCACTTTCTCCATCTGTAGTCAATCCTGTCAACTTTTCTTTTGCTGTGCCACCAAGGTCTAAATTTTCCAATACAATCTTGACTGATTCCATTAGACCTTCTGCTCCTCGCAGACTCGATTTGCTTTCACCCAAAAACACAGATTTCATCTCGTTATCTTCTGAAATGAACTGAGCAGTGATGAACTTGTTAACAACTCCGTACTTGTCAACCTGAATGGCAAAACATTCTGAATTTTTTAACTGTGTGACCACATTTTCCATTATTACTTCCCCTACAACATCAAGCATCTCGCGATACATTACAGTGTTTCTGTACTGCAATAAAGCTGGAGAAGGATTGAGAGGAGAAAACTCGGACTCCAAACCATTGTCTTTGTAAGAAAAAATTTGGGTGTCGGTGTGAATCTTGGTTAATGATCGTGACGGCCAATAATGAGCAGAAAGAGTCATTGTACGACTGTCATTATACACATCCAATGCTAGTTCAATTAGCAGCTTTACTTTCTCTGCAGTGTAAGACTTGAGGGTTTTAACCCAAGGGTGCTTATCAAGTTGTGCCATCCACTTTGCTTCCATTTCATTGAGGTTGACAGCTGCTTTGTGAGCTTCGCTGCTAAAATGGTCGACAGTTCTTTCCAATTCCTTTTTTCCGTCACATCGGACGCCATCAGCAATGGGTAAAGTGCCATTTTTTGAAAATTTGAGTGCTTCTTGAATATGTTTAGAGCAAATTTCACATTTTACACCAGAACGCTTGTTTCCTAGTTTTACTTTTGCAAGAAAGTCGTAAGTTTTTAACAGCCAAGACGAATCTAACTTGTTACCATTATACCATTCAACACACTTATCTTTTTGTTGGGATTTTTTGTCTTGACTCTTGGGCATGGCGTTACCATAATTGAACGCTTCTATCTCTTGAAATTCAATTTGTTTATTTGAACTACTGCAACCTGGTTGATTATTGTCACTTAAAGTATTGATTGGACTTGCAGTTTCATGTACTTTACTTTTTTGATCGGTTTTTGAGTGTTTTTCTGATCCAAGACTAAAGAAATCCCGTATTGTTGTTCTCTTAGCCATGGCGTATGATCGAATTCTTACGAACTTAAGTCATCAAAGTTAGTAGCATGTCATACACCTGAAATAAAGAAAATGAAATAGAACTTGGCGTTGGCGTAGGTTTAGTTTTAAAAGTAAATTGCTATATCTAAAAGTAGTTCATGGGCATAGTTAAATATGTTTTGTTTAGGGGGCTTATGTTAGAGTCTACAGAGGAAATTACGAAATAACAATTACTTACCTACCTAGTACCTATAATTAGGCTACTTGATTCATACATATTTCGTTGATGTTACTTTTTTCAAAGGGCGCTGTGCCGGTTAGGGTTAGGTTGTGGTAAAGGTAAATATCACATTATATAGGAATTACAGGGTATTTTGACCCTTAGTATTTGTTTCCTGCCTCGCAAAAGACTTTATTAGGGGTGTCCATACATTAAACTCAAATTGTATATTGTTACAGTATTACGGCATTTTCCTATCCATCACTACTCAGTCATATATAGGCTACTGGATTGTTGATAGTCAACAGAACAAACTATGACTTCATTTTGAGTTGCATATAAAATTAAGTTCCGGGTAAGAACAACCATACTTTGTTTAAACTCACATTGTAGGCCTAGGCCAGGCCTACATTGTTCCAGTATTCCGGCAACCGTCATCTATTATAATCCGGCAACTGGCAACAGGCTACCTAGTGAGGAATAATTATTCCAAGATTTCCCTTTTGTTGAAAAACAAAATTCTAAATTCGTGATATTCACCAATACAGAGCCTGAGACAAGATGAAACACTGATCAATTTACTACTAACACTAACCATAACATAAAAATCATCATTGATCGGCACTACTAAATTCTTAACAGAATTTTAAAATCCACTTACCGTACGGCGTACATGTACAGGACGTGACGTAGAGTTTGTAGCTATTTCCTACCCTACCCAAAACGACAAAGGAACCCTTACTTCAGATCAACTCACTACTAAGTTACACAGATAGTTAAAATTGCATAAAAACAATCACTTTTGCCACTTTAAGTGCATTTGAGAAAATAAACTGACAAGACGTACACTAGTTCAGTACCTACAGTTAAAGTTATGTCCGCTTCACAGTTCACTTGTCACACCGATGCACTCATTCGGAACTAAAACAAAAACAAACAAACAACATGCCCATTGGCATTGGCTGTGGTCGGTGTCCGCTGTCGTGAGTGTCGTGGTAAGAAGGGAGGGGACGAGGGGTGGGTGATTCAAGTAGTAACATGAAAATCAGTACAGACAGCGTCGCTCTCTGCCGCACACACGCACTCGTACTTCCTGCTGCCTGCCAACCAGCTCTCCGCCTCACTCTCTCTCTCTCTCTCTCATTTTAAGTCAGAAATTGCAGTTTCATTGTTACTCGCTTCTTTACTAAACGGAAACTGAGAATATTCTAAAATATTTACTCAATGTTATTTTTTAAATACTTTTAAAATTCCGATAAATATTTAATGTGAATTATTAAAAAATATAAATTTGCCGGCACCACCCATAGCCACTGGGTGATGAAATCTCAGTACATGTTATTTTATGCCTTGTCTGTTTAAGTACTTACCTCACGTTGTACCCACTGAACTTTACATCAATTTCTTTTAATTGAGAATAAATTGTCTCACATTATTTTCATATAACACTTTATAAGTGTAAGACCTTTCCCGTTGGAATTTTGGAAATACATGTAAGTTTCTGATTATTACACTTACCACTTGGATACTTGAGGCCTAGCTTTCACAGGTGAAACCTTTTTATATTATGCTATAATGTTATTATAATTTATTATATACAAATTATTTAATTAGATTGTTTTTTCATAGTTTAATAATGGGTTGGTAAAACAGTTATGGTGAAATTTAACAGCTATAATTTACTTATGTCCAAAATTATACCAACACAAAACTTACACTTTTACACTGTTAATCAACCACCTGATTCAACCACTTGGTTTCAGGCTTCACTCAATCAAAACATCAATGAAATAACTCATTCATAACAATGCATTCGATAACACAAAATACCCCTCAACTATACCATTTTATTTGTCGTACTTTCTTCTTTTATATAATTTTTTTTTCATTTCTATATATCTAAATAACTGTAGTAGGCTAACTTTTTCGTCGACATGTATTTGTAAAGGTTCAGTGGCAAATGTCTTGCATCCATTTGATTTGAGATACAGGGTTGCAAATTACACCATTACAAAGGGAATGATATTTCCTGTTGATCTGTAGTAAAAGGATTACACTGCAACAAACTTTATAAGCTGCACACTATATCAAAGTTACTCAATATTTAACGTGCGCAACTGCTGATTTTTACTGCACGCTTGTACACTGCATTCTTATTTCGCTTGCCATTTATTTATTATTGAAGATATCATCAAAACACCTTGTATGATATGTAAAGACAATTAAATTCTGCGTAGAATAGTACAACATTCGTTGTTATGCGACGACAAACCAAAGTTTTCACTGCGCTGTGAAGTTCATCGACGTATAAACGTTGATCTCCCGGATAAAGGTAAAATTCCGTCAACGTGTCACACGTCGATATCCCGGATCTAGGGTTAAAAACCAATGGTCAAGATCATCTACTCGATTAATTTTTCCTGCTAATGGATCGAGCATAGGTACTTATGGTGAAAAACTATTGAAACTTGACCTTGACTTTCGAAAGACATTATGTTGGGCCTTTTACCATAGCTAACGTTCAACAACCAATTATTGGAGCTGATTTTTTAGCTGAATTTGGTCTACTGGTTGATATTAAAAATAACAGACTGTTGGATGATAAAAACAACCTTTTTCAACAAGGTCAAACACCATCACAAAAGATTTGTTCCGAAATTCATCTTATTGACCCGAATAACAAGTATTACAATTAGTGGAATTTCCCCATGCTGTTAAAAGATTCACCAGGACACAAAATGCCAAATGTAGATTTTTTCCATACAATCAACACTAATGGACTGCCATTTTCTGCTAAATCAAGACATATAGCTCCAGATAAACTTATTTAAGCTAAATAAGAATTTCAACGCATGATTGATACGGAAGTTTGTAGACCTTCAAAGAGTCCATGGTCTAGTCCATTACATATGGTGTCTAAGAAAGATGGTTCATGGCGTCCCTGTGGTGACTACCCTTAACCACATGACGATCCCAGACAAATAAATATCCCATACCTCATATAACAGATTTCAATTCACAACTCGAAGGGAGAATTATATTTTCTAAAAGCCTATCATCATATACCTGTGCATCATGATGATGTTCCTAGGATTGTTTGAATTTTTGCTCATGCCGTTTGGCTTAATAAATGCGGTTCAAACTTTTCCAACGTTATATTCACCAGGTATTAAAAGAGCTTCCATTCACCTACTCTTATTTGGATGATATCCTAGTGGCTTCTCAATCTGAGAATGAGCATGAGGAATATATTCGTTTACTTTTTGACTGTTTATCTAAGCATGGCCTGTGCATGAACACATCTAAATGTGAATTTGGCGTTTCTGAAGTTTCTTTCCTTGGGTACCGCATTAATAAAAAAGGCATCTTCCCATTGCCAAACGGATACAAACAATTCTTGACTATCCAATTCCTGACACAGTCGATCAACTCAGACGATTCTTGAGTATAATCAACTTTTACTGAAGATCATTGCCTAACACTGCTGCGACCCAAAAACCATTATACGATCTATGTCCAGAACCCAGACACAAAGACAATCGCAAATTGATATGGACTACTGAAGCCGTAAACTCCTTCAACACTCAAACGAGAACTGGCTGATTCAACCTTACTTGCTCATCTTTTTACATCTCATACATTGACCTTCCTTTTATTCTTTCTATAAATGCATATGATTACGCAATTGGAGCATCACTTCAACAAATGAGAAATAACATACCAGAACCTATTGGCTTCTTCTCTAAAACCCTCAACAAAGCTCAAAAGATCAATAGTACATATGATCGAGAACTGCTAGCTGCTAGCTTTCATCCTTGAATGTTTCCATAAACCTCTTTTTTATTCACTTCATAATCTTTCTCATTTTGGTGTGTCTAGTTCAGTGAAATTGTTACACTCCTCCTTCTGTTTTGAAGAAGAAAGTCATCTGGAAGTGTTTTGAAATAGCTCGTTTTTCATGTGGTCCTCAGGCAAATATTATAAAATTTTAAGCAAACTTACAACGGAAATCTCAAAATATATGTTGTTCTGTGGATGGGATATTGCAATATGTTAGAATTTCTGGTTGAATAATTGTGATAGTGATTTTTTTTAATCTATAGGAGTGTGATCTGAAAAATAAGAGGCAATGGAGTATAATAATGAACAAAGTGGCAGGATTTGAGTTCTTTTAAAGTGTTGCTTACATATTTCCCTTGGTCCACTGTGATTACCACCAAAGGACTGACTGACATCAGGAATTTTTTCCTGTCAAACAAATCTGTAGTAGATATCGAGCGGGTTTTTGACAAGAACTCATTTGAATTTAACTGGGAAGCTAGTCGGATAGGTAGTTTTCTGATTGTCACATGTGAGATATTTTGCAAGCCATGTAATTCATTCAACAACTTAAAATATAACAATGCATGAATCAAATGTAACAATATATGAATGATGTGGCGCTAAACTGTATATGAATATGCGGATGGGTGGATAAGCACGTCTGTACGTGTATGGGTTGGGTGGGTGAGACAGACAGTAAGGTTAGATATGACAGCTGGATGACTAATAAGGTCAAAGTGGCAATGGGAATTGATTAAATTAATAAATATTTACTTTATTATCTTTATTATTATTTATTGTCCAATAACAATGAATTAATTGGCCTGGCTGTTGGATGGAATTATAGAATGATATAAAGGGGGATGGCTTTAAAGTCAATGACTGTACTGTGTGCTCAAAGCAAGGCGCTAAGTGAGTTTTCAGGCTGAGTTATTGCATTCTGGCTTTGTCAGTCCTGTCCGTCTATGATCAGAATTGCCTATATCTTCAGTGGGGACAGAAGTCAGATTGTCCAGGACTCAGTTGCCACTTCACGATATAAAGATTAACCTTAATTTTAATTATAAATAAATTTAATCTCACTTCCCTTTTATTTTCAATTCAATTCAAATTCATATTTAAAACCCTTCAAAGCTGTCCGCAGTTATACGTTATGTAAGATTTATAGCTTCTGAGTTTCCATTCACTGTGTTATGGGCATTTAACAATAAGTATTTTGAACCACCTTTTATCCAAATTCTAAATTTCCTATAGTTTTTGACCTGACAAATTGCATGAAACAAGTATCATAACTGTAAGTTACGTAGTTTTAGAGGAAAACTTTGACAAATGAAAAAAAATTAAGTGGAAAAACACACTTTTTCACTGTTTGGCATCAAGATCTTTTCTTACTGCACCAATTAATAAATCGAATTTTAAAATAAATATTCTGTGGTCATTAAATATTTTCCCCACTTTAAGATAATCACATGCCAGATACCACGATCATCCATTAAGCGAATTTAGAGATGCAGCTTACAAGATAAGTGATACCAGTTTTCTTATGCCTCAATCCAGTACATTCGTAATATGAATATACCCAAATACCCTACCACTTGTCGGTGAAAGTGAATGGACTTTGTGATTTCCTTTAGGAATAAATCTGCAATTACTTTTAGAACATAATTTCTTTTCATAAAAGTACATTTGCATATCCCAGGTTAACTTTGTTAAATTTATCTATTTACAATTGTATATAATGTAAATAACATATATATATATATATATATATATATATATATATATATATATATATATATATATATATATTGCAGAGCCAATGAATAGAACCTACATATTACACTTAAAAATGAATAATTTCAATTATATTACTTTATTTATATTAAAGTATTTTAAAACTAATGAGCAAAATTTATCTTGTTTTCAGGTTGTTCTGAAGATGGATCAATTTTACGCAAATATATTTTACAACTGAAGCATATTAGAATCCGTACTTTTAAGTATGAAGACATTTACAAAGAAATTGTACCTACCAATATTTTATCTGACAGAGAAGTTGTTCAAATATGCACTTCTCATGGAAAAGGTGAACCAATACCACGTATAATGGGATTTTCGGACAAAACTGATTTAAGACAGATAGATGAAAATGAGTTCAAAATTAGTAAATGTAGAATAAATTTAGATATACGTAGTCAATCATCCTTCACAATCACACCTACAAGTGATATTGTACTTTTACCACTTGAATTTCAAGCAAATCGTGCCCAATCATCAAAAACATATTACCAGTGTGAATGCACCATAGAAATAAAAGAACTTCAGCCAAGCAGCAGTTATTTGGATACCAAAGAAACAGTTGAATTCAATGAGAAGGTTGATTGTGGACAAATATTCAAAGTTCCATTACCTGCTAAATACAGAAGATTGTCATCCAATAAATCCTACTTAATCACGATAATCTTCAACTTGCCTCACAAAGTGTACACATCTGACCAAATTTGTACTTGTGAAAACTTTAAGCTTCAGTCCCACATAAACATACAGTCTCGCTACTCTTATCATTTTAGTTCATTGAAGTTTTTAAAACTGCCTTCAAAAACATTTAGTAATTGATGTACAACATTTGGTGTATTCTAGTTATAATAATGCCTTTCTTGTTAAGGAATCATTTCCAAATGTGTTCATGTTTAGTTAACTATTGTAGTGAATATATGAAGCCATTTTACTTGGACTTTGCACCAATGTTAACAACTATATCACTTTAGTAATTGATGTACAACATTTGGTGTATTCTAGTTATAATAATGCCTTTCTTGTTAAGGAATCATTTCCAAATGTGTTCATGTTTAGTTAACTATTGTAGTGAATATATGAAGCCATTTTACTTGGACTTCGCACCAATGTTAATAACTATATCACTTTAGTAATTGATGTACAACATTTGGTGTATTCTAGTTATAATAATGCCTTTCTTGTTAAGAAATCATTTCCAAATGTGTTCATGTTTAGTTAACTATTGTAGTGAATATGTAAAGCCATTTTACTTGGACTTCGCACCAATGTTAACAACTATATCACATTAGTAATGATGTACAATATTTGGTGTATTCTAGTTATAACAATGCCTTTCTTGTTAAAGAATCATTTCCAAATGTGTTCATGTTTAGTTAACTATTGTAGTGAATATATGAAGCCATTTTACTTGGACTTCGCACCAATGTTAATAACTATATCACTTTAGTAATTGATGTACAACATTTGGTGTATTCTAGTTATAATAATGCCTTTCTTGTTAAGGAATCATTTCCAAATGTGTTCATGTTTAGTTAACTATTGTAGTGAATATATGAAGCCATTTTACTTGGACTTTGCACCAATGTTAATAACCATATCACTTTAGTAATGATGTACAACATTTGGTGTATTCTAGTTATAATAATGCCTTTCTTGTTAAGGAATCATTTCCAAATGTGTTCATGTTTAGTTAACTATTGTAGTGAATATATGAAGCCATTTTACTTGGACTTTGCACCAATGTTAACAACTATAGTAGGGTAGATTTCCTTGGGTTTTTTATAAACGGTTTTGCTCACTTAGATGGGTCCTTTGGTTTGGCCCGCTGCCTTGGCGGCCTTGCCGGCCGTGGACCTCCAGACAGTCGCATTAAACTTGACCTTATATTTGCCGACTCACCTCTGCGGCCTTGCCGACCGAGAAAGTGGACCTCCAGACAATCAGTCGCTTGCACTTGACCTTTTGCCGACTCAGAATGTGGACACATCGACCCCAAACAACCAGTCTCCTGCATCGACCTTAAGAAGCAAAAGTGTACTACCTGGTCTTACCTTCCAAGACTTACTACCTTGGGAAGCAGTTAAATACGGACGCAAATGAAAATTTGCTTCAAACATGTTGGCTCAAGTTACTGTTAAGTTCGCGCCCCGCAGCAACGAGGAAACTCAACGGCTTCTTCGGCAGCTGCAGAATATTACCCCTACGCTCCTCATCATAGGAATGGACGACCAATGGTCCAACACAGTAAGTACAACAATACAAAATTTACTAAAACTTTCTTTATTTCATGTATAGTCACTTAAAAATCAAAAAATTCGGGCTATTGCCCGTCATTCCCGTACACCGAACACGAAAATCCTTTTCTCTGTTAATCCCCCCCAAATCTTCGTCAGTAAGCGACGTAGCAAATCTCTTTGGTAGGAAGACCACCCTGCCGTCCCCCTCCGGCATGGTTATCTCCAACAAAATAGTGTGTTCACACGCTTCGCGTGTACGATTCGGTAGCCTGCCTCACTTGTCAAAGACTTCATTTCCACCTTTGGTGCCTGGCTCTGCACCACAAGGCTGTTAAGTTTTGATGACAAACTCATGTTGTTCTGTAAAAAAAAATAAACAAAAATAGAATCATTACGTCGTCAGCAAGTAATACACTTTCTAGTTCACATTAGATAACGGTAACAGTATATGTAGCATTAACAAGCTCTAAAAGCCAAGTATCGACAAATAAAAAAAACCCCCTAAAAAACATCAACAAAGAAGTTAAATGTAAAAAATAAATACAAACTAGCATACCATTATGTTCTGAGTAACCTACAAATGCTCGTAAGACGCAAAAAAAGTCAAATGTGCAAAAGTACAAGCTAGTATAGTACCTTTTTTAGTAACCTATGCTAAACCAACGCTTGTAAGACGCAATAAAATCAAATACATTCGTCAACATCCAAAGTCTGTAGAAAGCCCCTTACAATCAGATAAATATGTCTACATAAAAATAAGTTAATATGTGCAGCAAATCCGAAAAAAAGTTATACCTTAAAAATCTCTATATCAAACCTATAATGTAAGGAATGTTTTTCTAAGTAACCTAAACCAATGCTCGTAAGATGCAAAAAAAAAAGTTAAACGTGCAAAGTTACAAGCTAATGTTCTTTAGTAACCCATGTTAAATCAACGCTTGTATGACGCAATAAAACCAAATACATTCATCAACAATCAAAGCTTGTAGAAAGCCACTTACAATCAGATAAATATGTCTACATAAAAAAAATAAGTTTATATGTGCAGCAAATCCGAAAAAAAAGGTATACCTTAAAAACACTATATCAAACCTACAATGTAAGAAATGTTTTAAGTAACCTAAACCAATGCTCGTAAGACGCAAATAAAAAAGTTAAATGTGCAAAGTTACAAGCTAATGTTCTTTAGTAACCCATGTTAAACCAACGCTTGTAAGACGCAATAAAATCAAATACCACTCATTTGTCAACATTCAAAGTCTGTAGAAAGCCACTTACAATAAGATAAATATGTCTACATAAAAAATAAGTTAATATGTGCAGCAAATCCGAAAAAAAGTTATACCTTAAAAATCTCTATATCAAACCTACAATGTAAGAAATGTTTTTAAGTAACCTAAACCAATGCTCGTAAGACGTAAAAAAGTTAAATGTGCAAAGTTACAAGCTAATGTTCTTTAGTAACCCATGTTAAACCAACGCTTGTAAGACACAATAAAATCAAATACATTCATCAACAATCAAAGTCTGTAGGAAGCCACTTACAATTAGATAAATATGTCTACATAAAAATAAGTTAATATGTGCAGCAAATCAAAGTTATACCTTAAAAATCTCTATACCAAATATACAATGTGAGAAATGTTTTAAGTAACCTACTTTAAACCAATGCTCGTAAGACATAAAAAAGTTATATGTGCAAAGTTGCAAGCCAGTAAAAATACACATTTGCTAATATGTGCAGCAAATCCAAAACAAGTTACACCTTAAAAATCTCTAAACCTACAACGTATACAATAAGCATTACATCACCAAATAACAACAATGTTTATCTTTCTTTTTTTGTTATAGCGGGGTACATGGCCCGAGCATTAAAAATCTCTAAACCTACAACGTATACAATAAGCATTACATCACCAAATAACAACAATGTTTATCTTTCTTTTTTTGTTATAGCGGGGTACATGGCCCGAGCATTTGGGCCTGTCCGTTTACATCTAACGGAACCTCGGCTCCAACCTCCAAGGAGATCGCAGAGGAGGAGGAGACCAAGCCCCTACATCCGCCAATCGGTTGATGACCAGCGGAGACAATCATCATCAACCGAGGGCGGAGACGAGGAAAATCCATTCGGATAATGACTGACGGTCACTATCCGAACGTCTATTTAAAAATAAATAAAAAAAGTACAAAGATGCCTGTTATTGTTTTCACTTTACGTTTAGAAAACCCTAGACAAAATTCAACAAAAAAAAGACATGTCAATTCCTAGCTACATAGCAAATAGTGATAATGCAAAAAGTTTATACCAGTTACAAATAAGCACAAACAATCTAAACCTGTCAGAAACAACAACAAAAATAGCATCCTTAACACAACTAGAGTAAACAAAAAAGTGTGACACAGCAAACAAAGGAGCACTTTAACATAAAAAATTTAACAATAAAGTCATTAAATCCCGTTAAAAAAAAGCAACTACAATAACGCTGCATTAGACAATGTGCAAAGTCAGCATAATAAACCTTTTACACCATGACATGCAACAGCACCTCTATGCAACTAGACTATAAGTAGCGTTAAGGCTTAAGCCGTACTAAGGCTATATTAGACAATGTGCAAAGTCAGCATAATAAACCTTTTACACCATGACATGCAACAGCACCTCTATGCAACAAGTAGCGTTAAGGCTTAAGCCATACTAAGGCTATATTAGACAATGTGCAACGCTAAAAAAAAAAGCATAATAAACCTTTTAAACTAAGCCATGCGACAGTACCACTATGCAACAAGTAGTGTTACAGCTTAAGTGTAATAAAGCTACATTAGACAATGTGCAACGCTAAATAAAGCACAATAAAACCTTTAAGCAACGCTACAGTACCTTTATGCAACCAGATCATAAGGCATAAGCGGTAATAAAGCTGACAATGTGCAACGCTAAATAAAGCACAATAAATCTCTAAGCCATGCAACAGTACCTCCACACAACTAGACCATAAATAGCGTTAAGGACTAAGCAGGTAAACATTTATTTTTTACAATGACGCAAACTACAAATCCACAAGACGTCATAACTACAAATAACTAAATATAAAAATAAATTAACCGTAAACCTTTCCACACAACAAAGCAAGCAAACGTAATACTATACATAGAAGAAGAACACATAACAGCACAATGTATAACACAAGACACACAAAATGCCAACATATTTTGACACAAAAAACACAAAGTAGAGAAAAAAACCATAGTTTCTACCAGTGGTAAAAGCGATCCAACATTTACCATTTCAGCAGAGTGCAGATCGGCGACTGGTGAACAGACTATCAGAAGCTCCCCTACTTATAGTACCACCCTACCTAGGCCCAGGTTGCTGCAAGGTCTACCCTTTCCTTCCGCAATATTCTGTTTCTGCTGAAAATTTTCTAAGTCCCAATAACAGGAAACACCCATTACCCCACTCCCTTTTGAATCGTATAAAAGCGGACCA
>JAQJVL010005058.1:0-38610 GCA_035578905.1 Stictocephala bisonia
TTGAATATGTGCCATCCTTACTTGATTAGCCTTCTCAAAATTAAAAATGTACAGCTGTCCATATGAAAGGTTGTTTTTATTGGTTGAATATAGTGGTGAAATCAAATGATGAACATTTCATTACATTATACGGACCATGGTTTATATTTCAACCATGCCAACATAAATTTCTCAATTTCAGGATGTATGAGGGTTTCAGATCATTTAATTTTTCCATTACTACAATATAAACTAAACTTCCCAGTCGTATTTTTTTTCACAATCAAAATTAAGTGGAGAGCAATGTTGACATTTATTACACATATTCACAGTGTTAAAATAAGCTACTTATTAATCGTGATTTGAAATGGCACAGTGGTAGCCATTAATGAAAAAACTTTCTTGTGATTCAATGGACATTACTTTGTCTATCTTTTTTTAACACTGTAATTTGTCTTTTTATTGGGAACCGATTTACTGAGGGACGTTTATTAATATTAGTATAAAAATACAAAACATCACAGTGTCCATCTAAGTTTCCTGTGAAACACAAGTTGCTAATTATGGATCCACGTCCAAAGTCTAGAAGGTTATTTTCTACCATATATTATGGACTATGAATGTACAGTCTAGAAACAGGTTACATAAAGAAATAAGTTCATTATGTCCATCGTATTAATGATTTCTTGATGGCAAATCAATATATTCTTCTTTGGACACAACTGGTTTATGGTAGCTCTCATCACCTATTATGAAATCCTCATAGAATTCCCAATGTTGCAATATGTAATTTACAGCTTTGCATCTAAGTTCAATATGTCTACTTTGCGTGTTGTATAGGTAATAAGACACAGTTTTAAATAAACAGTTTCCGTTACTATTGCTAATGTCTACGTTTGATGTCAATGAAAAAACAGAAAACAAATTAAATATTATATAAAATAAATTACAATAAATCCTCTTCCAATTTCGACAGCTAACCTATATCAAGATAACAAATTAATCATCTTTAGTCAATTATTTATTACTGTTCCTTCTAATATTAAATTGAATGCTTAAAAACACCTGATTTGTAAACTCTCATGACGTTAACGGAATAAACTAAACACTTAACAAAGAAAATATCCTTTATTTTTAAGTGTTTCAGTAATCCAGTGTTTTGAAAACTCCCTTGACATCAACAACCAACGTAAATATCAGGCAGTCAAAGTCGGTCTAAATGTCTTGGAATTTGAACTTACTATTTACGTTTCAAAAATATTTCAAGAAACAGCTGTTTCACTTCTGAAATGCATAATTAAAAAAAACGTGTTAAATGATTCTGTCGTCTGCTGGACTTTTTAAATATTAAATTAGTGATGAGTCGGTTCCATTTTTTTTCGGTTTCAGTTCGGTTCTTTACCGAAATCGGTTCTCAGTTCCCGGTTCTTAGTACTTTTTGACAAAGTCTCAGAAAATATTTCTAATACCTTTACGCTAGTGAATCAACAAATTATGTGGAATCAGTTAGTAAAAACAGTGCATAGTATTTTGGCGATTTCTCCAATATGAAGTATAATACACCCTAAAAATATATAAAATGACATACAATATTTCCAATAACTAGAGGATTTCTTAACTTTTTATTTATTCTTATTGTATGATTGTTTGTTTACACTTTTTGCACAAAAAAAGTATTTACTTTAAATTTAAAAAAGTATACAATTTAGTTAAATGGAATATAATGCTCAAATTATGCAATTGAAATTTACCTTGAGGAAATCACAAAACTTATAAGCCTAAAGAAAACTGAAAAATAACCTGCGATTTTAGGTCTGGTTTAGTTATAAGATTTATTCAAAAACAAATCAAAATTGGTTGAAATCACCACAACTAAATTTAAGAGGTTGGTGTAGTTGTAGTACGTCAAAAATAAACAGCAAAAACAAATAATAATATAATTAATTAAAAAAAATTATTTTTATTAATTATTGAAAAAAAAAAACTGTTGGTTCTTTTCTCAATTGGTGATAATACTGAATTAAGAAAATATAAATGCTACTCACATTCATAAAAAACTATTCAGCCACAAATGATAATAATACCACAAATGTTTTTAGAAATTACAGTATACATTTTGTTTTAAATTTAAGAAATAATATACTATTTAGGGTTAATGAATGTTAAGTCAATGCAATTTAAAACATTAATCCTTAAAAATTTATTTTTCAATCTAATTCCCTAGGTTTTATATGCATTGTTTTTTCATTACAAGTTTAAATAAATAAACTCTAATACCGTAAGTTCATCATAAAAACCTTTTATTTTTCAAAATACACAATAAAACTAGAAGCATAATTAATTTCAGAATGTTAGGTGAGTTAGAGCGCTGCCGGACTGCTATACATATATGGAGCCCAGTACACTATTACCTATGGTTATAATGCATTAGGCAAGATTTGCTGAATATAACAATGTCAAGCTTGTTTTCGTCTGATCAGCTTAGAAAAAGTTGTGTTACGAGAATTTTTTTGTAATTAAGTTAAAATTTTGAAACTTGCAAACCATACTCTCAATAACATAGCCAACTACCCAATAAACACTATATAGTAGGTTATTTACCTTTGTGATCCGTCAAGTAATCCAACATTTGTAGCTTTGCTACGCGTGTTTCAACCTGCCATCTTGCAGGTCATCATGAGGCTGAACGTGAAACTGAAATAAAACTACATTTTTCACTGGTGAACACTTATCGCCGTGAAGGTCGTCAAAGTTAAAAACGTATAAATAAAACACAAATTAAAAACGAATAAATAAATTTCACATCGAATTTAATTTACAACACCGCTATATGTATCATGGATTCAGATGGCAGATGTCAAGGACACGCACGTCACAGAAACATTGATAACAACAGCTGACCAAGACCCCACCAGTCTTACACACGCCCCTGCAGTACCGCTCCAACTTCTGTGCGTGTCGGTACGGCTGGTACTACCTTGGCCAAGGACAGACAGTTTATGTCCGATGTTCAAGTTCGTGTCTTCATGTTTTGTGTTTTATTTATTCGTTTTTAATTTGTGTTTTTTTATACGTTTTTAACTTTGACGACCTTCACGGCGATAAGTGTTCACCAATGAAAAATGTAGTTTTATTTCAGTTTCACGTTCAGCCTGATGATGATCTGCAAGATGGCAGGTTGAAACGCGCGTAGCAAAGCTACAAATGTTGGATTACTTGACGGATCACAAAGGTAAATAAACTACTATATAGTGTTAATTCAGTAATCCGGAGGCCTAAACATGAAAATACCCAATAAAGTTTCATTAAGAGTCTGCATTCATTTTCAAACCGGACATACGTTCACACGTATCCAAATTAAAGTATTTTTTAAACAAATTTTTTGCAATGGATTGTAATTGCTTTGCGAATTCCTAATTAGTTTTATAGAAAAAATATAAAGAATATTTAGTTTGAAGTTTTTATTTTCACCTATTTTTCAAAACTAGGCGTATGTATTCAAAATATCAAAAGCAAACCCAATGTGCAATATGATAACGTTTAAAAATGCCAACTCATCCACAACTTTTGGTCAATAAATAATGAAAAACTATAGATTTGCAAACAACATTGTTTTTATGGGATTAAAACCAACATGGCCAACAGCCTCCGCAGACTCTTAAAACTGAACACGAGTTTTCAATGGACAAAGTTAAGATTTGTATTGAAGAGTGAAAAATCCAGCTCTTTTTTTCTTTTAGTTGAAATTGTAAAATGAAAACGTGAGTCAGCAAAATTGTTATTTATATCAATCAACACAAAGTGAGTTGATAATAAAAACAAGTTATACAATCATTGCTTTATTGGTTTAATTTGTCTAAGCGTCAAAATTTGATCACCTAAGTTTTGTTAAGGAAAGAAATTCATCAGTCTTCCATTAATCATTTTCTGTGATGGCTAGAGATAAGGCCCCTGGCCTTGAAATATCCCCAAGACTGTTTATCTTTTGTGTGTGTTTTTTTTTAACTTTTAAAAAACTTACCAAAGGAATATATTTAAAAAGTTAAGCCTGCTTTCCTGTCCTAAACAAAACCTAAATAATTCTGGCACTTGCCCTACTGTGAAAAACTAACCTGTAGTTGAAAATACAGTCGACTCTAACCCTTTGACAGGTATTGATATCACATAAACGCCCAGTATCACATAGAACCTCATAAGGGTGAGTTTTTCAAACTTAAATGTACAAAAACTGAGTTTTTTTAATGTTTATTGGATGTTGTCCAATGAAGTTATTTCATTTAAAAAGTTAATTTTTACTACAAAATAAGTAAATATAAACTAAAAAAAAAAATTAAACATGTTTTGTCAAAAAAATAAACTTATTACAGTAGACTCTCGGTTATCCGAGGTAATTGGGACCGAGACCACCTTGGATACACAAAAAACTCGGATAATCCCGAGATGGGTTGTACTGATAAGAAAAACGCGTAAAAATCGATAATTGTGTTACCATTAACATACTAATAGTACAAACTAATAAACTAACACATATAACTATATAAAATACAAAAACATTTACCTTAATCAGTAAATATTAATGTTTGAAAAAGTCTTTGATTGACTTTTGCGTAAGTTTCGTGCCTCTCTTTGATGCCGCAATGTTCCGCCAACGTTGAAAATGGAGGACATCGAATGGAGTTGATTCCTCTTGTTGCTCAACGTATGCGAGTGCTCCTTCAAGTAACTTCAATCCCTCGGAATGAGTAATCTTTGGAGTAGCATCATCTGTGTCTTCATCTTCTTCTTCTTCATTATTGTTTTTGTTTACAATGAGATCGGCAATTGCGTCGTCTGACAATTCCATTTCTTCGTCTCCATTAATCCAATTGATTACATCTTCATTTATGATTGGTTCTTCAACTGGTAAATGATTAACTAGGTTGGCTAAATCGACTACACAGTCGTCAGTTTTCTTTTGCGTGTCGTTTGTTTTGTGCTTTATTTGGAATATGTTTTTCCACGATTTTTGAATCGTGGACACTTTTACGTCGTCCCACGCAGATGCAATCCAATAAGCAACGTCTTTGACAGTGATTTTCTTAAGTGCATCCGTTACCGTCAGTCCTTCATCTAACTTGGCTAGCAACACTTGGAGAAGCCTTCGTCGATAGTTTCTCTTCATTGCTTCCAAAACACCTTGGTCTAGGGGTTGGATGAGCGATGTCACGTTGGGTGGAAGAAAAACTGCTCTTATTTGACCACTAACTAAGTCACTTGCATCCGGATGAGATCGCGCGTTATCTAGCAACAACAATGCTTTCTGGGGCAAGTTTTTCTGCTTTAAATATGCCTCAACAACTGGGACAAAATCGTTAAAAAACCATGTTTTAAAAATGGTACAGTCCATCCATGCATTTTGTTGGTTTTTGTAAACTGTTGGCAAGCAATTTACTTGAACATTTTTGAATGCCCTTGGGTTTTTGGCTTTCCCTATTAATAGGGGTCTTAATTTTAATGAACCGGAAGCATTGCAGCAGTTCATGATTGTCACTCGCTCTTTATTTTTTTTGTAACCGGGTGCATTTGCTTCATTTTTAGCTGCTAACGTTTTCGATGGAAGCATTTTGTAATTGAGCCCGGTTTCGTCACAATTAAAAATTTGATCTGACGTAAGTCCATCATTTAAGATTATGGTTTCAAGTTTTGAATAAAAACTGTCAATTTCAGATGGGTCGGCAGAAAGCTTCTCACCACAAATATTTAATTGTCGGATGCCATATTTTTTCTTCCAGGTATCCATCCATCCTTCACTAGCACAACAATTTTCCTCCCCATCCTTAAATTTCCTATGAAATTCAAGAGCTTTAGCTTGGAGCATGGGTCCACTTATAGGGCTGCCCATACCTCTCAACTGCGAAAACCACAAGTATAGCGCTTCCGATGTTTGACCATGATCTCCTTTCTTCATTGTCTTCCGCCTTAAGCCACTCCCACTACTCGCACTTTGGTTAACCCACTGTTCGATTTCTTTCTTCTTTCGTCTCCAATCTCCAACAGTCACTTCACCGACACCCAACTCTGCAGCAACCTTCTTTATAGATTCGCCTTTTTCTAACCTTTTAATCGCATTTAATTTTGTTTCTAAGGAAACCACTACTCGCTTCCGCTTTAAACTCATTTTGCACAGTAAGATTCTCTTTCACACACACAAAAATGAACTTATAAAAAATAATTAAACGTATGAAACAAAACTAAAAACCAGTTATTAAATAGGCCTACAAACTAAGAAACATTAAATTAAAACACTTAAAAATTAACCGGTTTTAAAATACTGTAATACGCCGTTACTTTGGAACAATAAAAATGCAGCAAACAACCACGTTAGATAGACAACTCAGACTGACTGACGAGGACGACTGACAAAATTAGAACAATTCTGCAATAAACTCAGTTCCTAATAAAAGGGGGTGGGTTGACTTCCGAGAACTCCGGCTCGACCTAGCAGCGACCGGTAGAGGCATTCCTGATGCGTGAATCGCTATATTCGCGTAAATTCGCATCCACACGCATTTAATCTCTACGATAACCAACACGGTTGTGACCCACCCTCTCCGACTTTTGCCTCGGTTAACCGAGGGCTCGGTTAATCTAGGCTCGGATAATCACGAGTCTACTGTAGTTGAAATTTACTATTAAAAAAAAAAGAAACTATTTAAGGTAAATGAGTAATAATTCATCATTTTACATATGAAAGAAGATTTATTAGATATAAAAAAGACAACAAGTTATTTTATAAGTGTTAAAAAGTTCCGTTTTGTGTGGTAAAGTTGAAAACACTCAGGAACACAAAGCGCTACGTCACATTCCTTGCACATAAACGGTGTCTCTCACCGCTTTTGTGGTTCGATTGTCGACCATTTACAATGGTGGCACTTCCGTTACTAAATAATACTCGCTCATAAAAATATACTAGATATAAAACAATTTTTGGATAATTCGAATTTTTTTATTGGTCCCTTGAGGTTCGAATTATCCAAGTTTCACTGCACTATTTTTGTCTAAGATTATTTTCACTGCACTATTTTTGTCTAAGATTATTATAAGTAGGCTACACTAATACCCTATCCATTCACATGTTGTTTGCTGAAATCGGATAAAAAATAAATGTTTAGGCTAGTACGCACGTAAATATATACACGGCCATCAAACGACACTTGAAAAATAGTGCTTACTGTAAAAATTATAAAAATGATTTTTGGGAGTTCTTAATTTTATTTCCCACAATGGCATAAAAAAATTAATGAAAATCTGATATGTATAGAAAGGAACATTCTGCGTCGATTGGTACCAACTTTGTACTTGATAATAAACATATGTTTTATTGATTTTAAAGCAACAGACTAAATTATGCCGTTCCTCGCTCTTAGAAGGGGTTTTGTGAACAGCATAAATTATGTAATTCCTAACGATCTAGAGTTAAACACTCAAAGCATTGGACATCTCCAAATATCATCAATGAACATACTATGAACAATCCAATGCTAATAAATAACTTTCTGATTTTTATTGATACAAAAAAGAGCAATAAGAATAATGTTGAAGTTGAATCAGAGAGAATCAGTTAAACCTTTTTCGTTAAACTCTGTATAATGACAATTTACAGCCTTTATATCAATGTATCATCACAAAAAAATCAATGTATCATTATCAATGTATATTAATCACAAGACAAAATTCCAGTTCCGTTTCTCTCTTGGGTGAGAATCACAATTACTTCACAAGACATAGAAATCAGTATATTGGAATCAGTATACAAAAAATTGTATATGTTGGAGTCAAATGTATTAATAATCTTCCAAATTTCATAAAAGAAGAAACCAACTTTAACAAATTTAAGAGACTGCTTAACACATTGACTGTGGACTACTTCTTTATACGTAGTGGTGGCGCTGCGCGCGTAGTGGACTATTTCTAAATTGTCGGCACCAAAATGCACACAAAGAACGGCACAACAAGCGGTGAGTGGCACAAGGTTCCCGGGCAATGGCTAGCCTCACCCTGAACCAATATCGTTGAAGCGGGAGGGGTACTTCTTTAGAAGTAGTCCGCTACGCGCGCAGCGCCACCACTACGTATAAAGAAGTAGTCCGCAGTCAACGTGTTAAGGATTATATCATTGTCATTTTATTCTTTTGAAGAGTTATTCAACTAGCACTGTAGCCCTACTGTATATTTGTTATATTGACCTAGTTAGTATAAGACTTTTAATAGTAGTAAATTATACTTTATGACGGCATTCATTTGTGATTGTTACACAATTCTTTGAATAAAGTGATTTGATAACATCTGGGCTTTTTTTATTTACCTATGAGTAGAGGCTTTAATTTTTCTTGTACTGACATATTTGCTGTAAGAAAAAGCGTAATGCAGTGTTTGCTGTGCTTACCTCCATGGCAATTTTCATCTCTGAACTCCTAAGCCTTATTATCAGGAAAGCATTTGTAAAATAGAGCCGTCTCATCTGCATTACAAACATTTTTCGGATATTTTTTTTTTCGGATAACATTTTTTGGACCAGTGAACCATACATTACTCAATATCTGGAAATTCAGGTTTCCTTTTCTCTTACATTGTACATTACTTTCACTGGCTCGTTTCAGGATCTCAGCCTCGTTTTACAAAATTGTGGAGAGCTTACTACATGGGATGTTGAATTCAGCAGTAATGTCTTTTTTCTTCTGCTTTCTCTTATTGAGAGTCGATTGTAGTTAGTTCCTGAATCCCTTCTAGCAAATATAATAGAAGCATTTACTTTATAATATCTGAAATTTACTATTTAATAAATAGCGCTCAATAACTACTTATCAAATATTATGTTTATACACAATGTTAGCTTTTTTTAAAATGTAGTTTCAAAATAATCATTAGAGCTTACGAGGTAAACATATTCAACTTACTAGCTTCTGTTTCCCTTCTGTCAACTTCATCATACACATCCATTGCTAGGTCCTCAAAAAGTAAATTTGGCAGCTGAAAAATTACATCGGTGTTAAAAACTAAAGTACATACAACTTATTAATAATTCATAAATAGACTAACCTTCAGTAGGTGTACAATTAACCTTCAGTAGTTAGAAGCTGACCGTGGTGATGTCATCAGTCATGTGACTGTGCCTTTGTATTAAAAGTCACCTACAGAAAACAGCAGTTAAGTGAGAACCAGAACTAACATAGTGCAGCAACTTCCTGAATCATACAGGGCCCCCACACACACACAAGTTCTGTATACTACAGCTTTGTCTCTGGTTTAACCACGTGACGCATTTTCCCGTATTATTACATGTTGAAGGTAGTTTATAAAAAAGATTTGCCTGAGTCACTACGGCCACTCTTTAAAATGTTTTAATAGATGTGAATTAACCCAAGTTATTATGCCTTAGTACTAGTTACGATAGATCGAAGCATGTAACGGGGCGTTTTCTTTGGTTGCTTGTTACACTAGTGGTGTATAGAAGTCGTCTTCCACTGTCCTTTGTCCTTTGCTAATTGACAAAGACATTGCATCACGAGTTTGTTTATTCATTTTGTATTTTATATTCATTTAGTTCATTACTTTATTACGTTATGTTTAGTTTATATTTTAGTTTTAGAACGATGGAAGGTGCCTTATTGTATTACAGTATTGAGGACATAGATTTAGCTACTAGTACCAGTGAAAGTGAACTGGAAGAATCGGATAGTGACTCAGACTTATCCTCTGCAGACAATGGCCTTGAAGCAGCTTGACTCCAATCATGTGCCACCTAAACAATCACCGTTTCCATTCACGGCTGTACCTGGTATAGTTCCTCAATTTGAAAATGAAGAGGATAGATTTTTGCAGTATTTTGAACGTTTTTTTCAACAGAGAAATTATTGATATTATTTGTAACGAAACTAATCGTTATGCTGAAAATGATATCGCTCCACATTGTAGAGCCAAGCCTTTTTCTGAACTCACACCAAATGAACTCAAAATTTGGCCAATTTATGACAAATTAAATACTATTTTCAAGTCAACAGTAATTCCGGAAAAGAATATGACAATAGATGAGAGTTTGCTGTTATTCAAAGGGCGGCTGTCGTGGATGCAGTACATACCTCTAAAAAGAGCAAGTTTTGATATTAAAACCTGTATGCTTTGTGAATCAAAAGGTGGGTATGTATGGAATACCATAATTTACACGGGAAAAGGGACAGTTCACAATGTAGATGGTCAAAACGTAGCAGTATCCACCTAGGTTGTGCTTGATCTTATTGAGGATTTGCTAGGAAAAGGCTATTGTTTCACTGTTGACAACTTCTATTCCTCACCACAGCTTGCAGAAATCCTTAATAGTTAAAGGATATTTATGGCACTCTTAAACTAAACCGCAAAGATATGCCAGTTGGAATGAAAAACATAAAGCAACAAAAGATGAAAAAGAGTGATATTGTTGGGTTTCAAAGGGAGAACTGACCGTTATGGCATGAATGGATAAAATTGTCGTGTAATTTCTTTCAACTGTACATTCCATAAATATGGTAGAGATTTAGAACAGGGGCGAATCCAAGCTTCGACTGGAATGTCTTGTTTCATATTATGATACGATGGGCGGAGTTGATTGAGTGGACCAGCATTTGCCAACTATTCAACTACTCGAAAACGAGGTAAGAAGTATTACAAAAAAATATTTTTTCATCTCTTGGATCTGGCACTGTGGAACTTTTTCATATTGTACAAAATGTCTGGTGGTTCACTAAGCTCTCTTTTGTACCTTCTCTCCATCATTGAGAAAATCAATTAATCATACCATTCTGATTCCATGAAATCAAAATTTGGGCAACCAAGTAACTCAATGAATCCTCTTCGTCTGACAGAGCGCCATTTTCTGGAGTACATACTAGTCACAGGAAAGAAGTCCAATCCGACATGCCAGTGTGCAGTCAAGTACGGGACATCCACGGAAAGAAGATCCAGCGTGAATGAAAGTTCTACTGCCCTGACTGTGATATTGGCCTTTACGTAGCTCCCCGCTTCCGTGTATATTGTACAGTAGCGAAATTTTCAAATGTTTAATGATAGATTTTAAATATTCAAATGCTTATTTCTATTTAATTTGTTAAATAAAGTGTAATTTTGTCTTTCTTGATCAATTTATTAACCTATTGTGTCACATTGCACAATACTACATGTATTATATGTATGACGTTCTATAAACTCGGGCAAAAAGTAACAAGATTTAAAACTCAAAAAGTTGTAGAAAAAGTAAAATTTATATTTTATTTGTTAATATAGTATCTAAGAATACACTAAACTTTTGATTTCCAAAGTAAAAAAATTACCAAAAAAAGAACAGTTATAGCTAAAGTAATATATCCGGTAAGTGGTTAATCCACTGCTGAATATTGTGCTCCCATGTGGCTCTACAGTATGAGAGGTCAATATACAACAACTAAATAAGGCAATGAGGGCTTATTGCAGTCCCCTCATTGCAACCCCATAAAAATTCCTGTAGCTACAGTATTTATTTTTATCAACACTTATTGACGATAAATGTTACTGGCAGACTTACAATAACTTTGATTTACAGAACCTGTGCTGTTCGAAATTAAAAATATTATTTTTAACTAAAAATAGGTATATTTAACTATATAAGGCCTTTTCAAATATCTTTAATATAGAGATAGAAGATGTGACAAATGTTAAAAGTTATAGGTGGAGCACAAATATGTGGAAAGTCAATTATGAGTGAAATGTAGGTGTAATGTAATTTGACATAGTTTCCTACATTTAATTTATACAGTTTTACTTACAAAAAACTGGAGAGTATTAAATTTAGAAGTCAATTTTGCAAATAACCATTTTAACAGCATTTTTCTAATCCAAATAAAAAAAACTGGATGAGCCTCATATATATACAACTATAGAAACAGAAATAAACATGTTTAAAACATTCAAGAGAATCTAAAATTCTATCTAGTTTTAGAGCATTTACAGGGTAGTGTTATAAGAAAAAAGAGAACTTAAATAATATTATGTTACTAACACTAAAATTACTGTTGATAACTGACCAACGCATTGTAGAACAAATAACTTTTACTATTTGCATTCTTCAATTTCAACTTAAAGATTTTTTTTTTAACTATACAATCTTACTTTCTCTCCCAACTCCTGATTTTTTTAAATTCAATATTTGTTACTTATGTTTTATTAGTGTAAGTATAAAAACGTAGGCAAGTAAAAAAACTTTCGTAAACTTGTAAGTAATTAAAGTTTTATTACTTACAATTCAATTGTGTTTGTTTATGTTAAAAGACACAGCCTTATTGAAAAAAAATCTAATCGCCTGTCTCATTCAGCTAATAATTTCTGATTTGGCCTTCTCTGCTTCATAATTAACTTCAAGTATTAAAGCTTCAGTGGACTTGTTTCCTCTACGCTATATTCCCAGATTCAAATTGACATCTAAGTACAAAATTGCATATTTCCTTGCTCTCTGTTGTAAACATAATGGTATTACAGCTAGTTCAATTAACAAACAAGTGTCGACTGCAGACATCAATGCCTCACTTTAAGAGAATTAGTTTAGTTTACTGAAGCCATTCCTAGATTGCATTTCAAACTTAGGTTTATTGTGCTCCTCTGTTGCCTACTAGAATAGGGTACCTATTCCAAGTGGCTTAGGCAGCTCTAAAATATTTTTCTGCAGACTAACTACTATTCTTTCTTCTGATAGCGTGTCCCCAAATATTTTCCTTCTCCTAAGCCCCAGAGTTTCACACTCAGTTAATAGGTGTTCGGCAGACTCAAGAGCCTCACCGCAAAGCCGGCAACTGGTGTCTTCTCTGTAGACACCAATCTTTGCTAGATGTTTCCTGAATGGCCATGACCACTAATATACACAATCACCAACCTGATGTCATTCCGATTCATGGTGATAAGTGATTTGGTTAGCGCAGGGTTAGGTCCCCTCACCAGAGATTTTGCAAAGACCTGGCCTTTGAACCGCTGTCATACACTTTTGTAGCGATTTCTCGCCAAGTTCAATATTAAAGTCTTGGCAGTGACAAGTCCTACGATATTGATACTGGTTCGGACCCTATGAATGAAGCCTTCACTCCCATCTTAGCTAGGAGGTTAGCCTCTTAGTTAATTGTGAGGCCGCTGTGTTCTAGGACCTACCTCAATTGGACATTAAGGCGGGTTTGTAGGCTGCCTTCTTAGCCTCCACCGTAAGGTGAAGGTCAAGTGGCAATAAATTGACCAGCACTTAGAGTAATGCCTTAGATGTGCTTGAAAATGCACTTGTTATAATTAACCATGCTAGTCTTTGGATACTAGCAAGCTTTTTACTCGCCGAGCTCTGACAAGCCTTGTTCCACCATACAAGAGCCCCAAAAGAGATCTGTGGGCGAATGATTGCCTTGTAGAGCCAGCGAGCCATATGCAGCCTCATCTTTCACGTCAAATCAACAGTGTGTCTGGACGCTAAAAGCAACCTGTTAATTATAGTAGAAAGATGATAGTTCCAAGTCATCTTACAATCTAGGGTACCTCTACATATTTAGCTTTCTCGTGAAGTCCCAATGGAACTCCGTTAAGTTTTAAACCCCTCAGTGTTTTAAGGTATCTTTTTCTTGTAAAGAAGAATTCTCCTCATGAGAATTTTTAAACCCCTCAGTGTTCTAAAGTCCCTTATTCTTTTAAAGAAGAATTCTCGTCATGAGAATTAAGTCTTATGACAGTTAATTAAAACTATATTTTTAAACCATTTTGATAAACTTGAATTGAGTAATTAGTATACAACATATAAACAATAATAATGAATAATCAAAATTTACTAATGACTTCCACTCAAATGGTACCGATAAGTGGACATCATATGTGTTGTGTTTTATAGCTTATTTATAGTTACGACAGCTGTATTAAAATACAGTATTATTATAATTACTATCATATGTTTTGTTTTGGTTTTGGCATCTGGATTGTAAATAAATGTTCTCAGTTCATAATTTACTATTTAGTGGTTTCATTTAAAAAATGTTATTGAAGTAATTATAGAATATTATAATATGATAAACCTTTATGAAAATATTAGTACTACATTACCTTTTAACAGATTTCTTGAATTATTTGTACTATGTACATTTCAACTTTATTTAAAGCTATCATAAATTATATGGAAGTTTATAAAAACATAAATAAACCAATTATCATGCTCCAATTATTGTTCATAGCTGGTGTTAAATTTGTAATGTATAGTTTGGTGTAGTTAATTTATAAAATTTTAAAATCAAATGTGTTTTTGTAATTCAATAGAAAATTTGGACTGTTCTTTGCACGTTTATAAATTTCAAGACGTTCTAAGGTCAACATTAAATTACCTTTTTTGCATGTATGTAAAATTTCAAGATTTGTTTCAATATTTTTGTAATTGTGACGAAATGTGACAACAATTATTGCCTTGGCTATTAATAAATAGTCCTTTCTGGGCTAAGTCGAACTCAGATTAGAAAGTGTGTGTGTGTTGGCTTTATTAATTATTTCCATTGTCAAAAAAGAACTAAAAAAATACCAAAAAACTAAAATCACAACAACAAAAAACCTAAATTAAATAATTACCTTCGTCAATCAGCTCATAAGTTCTTAACAAATGTTACGGCCGTTTCGACATTAAAGTGTCATCTTCAGACATTGAAGTTCAGCCATAAGGCGTCGTTAAAATATAAAATAAAAAACTGACACACACAACACACACATTACGCACATCGCTCCCTTGATTTGACAAGGTTCTAACTAACAAATTGGTCGAAATTGAGTTAATGTCAGCATGGAACTCCCCATAACCTGACCTATTATAGAAAGTGACTTAGAATAGGTCGTAACATTTGTTACGAACTTATGAGCTGATTGACGAAGGTAATTATTTAATTTAGTCTTATAAGCAGCTCAGGGGCTAGAAAATATGGATTTTAACAAAAAACCTATTAGACTATATTAGAAGTGTTTTATTTCTATAGATATAATACCCTCTTCCACACCCTTTAACCAACCAAAAACAACAACACTCTACCATCACACACGTTTTTGGTGTTTAGGTGGGTGGATAGGATTGTATAGCATTAGTGATGTCTACAGTGTAGGTGTACCAATAACATCTGCACAACCCCTAACATCAAAACTCTTCTGAGTCTTAATTAACAAGAATTAGGTATAAAAGTAGTGTCAGTCGAAAACAATATTTTGAGTGATTTTGTGGGCAAAATATGGTGGTGAGGTTAATTTTAGAGACGACTAAATATTACTAACTTAGCTACATAATTTTTAGACTTTTTCATTTAATACAATGACTACACTCATTCCCTCTTATATTCGCCCATGTATTTATGATCAGCGTCTTAGAAATGAAAAATTAATTGAATAATGATTGAATAAAGATAACTTATCTAGTCTTAGCAACCAAAGAGATGTACACAATTATTTTACACGCAATAGAAATAACATAATAACTCCTAGATGTAACTTTACCAGTACTCAATGCAGCTTTCAAGCTTTTCAATGCTCTACCCATGCAAGTAAAGATCATGAGCAGGTCTAATTTCAAATATACCATAAAATATTGGTTGTTAAAATCTGCTATTTACAGTGTTGATGAATTTTTTCTTGTAATACATAATCTTACAGGCTAGGTTAGTGTATCATTTTGACGTTGTTATATACATTCATTGTATCCTGACAATAAATGCTTTGATTTGATTTGATCAGTTTAATACCTACCTTAGAACACCTTGAAATGTATGAACTAAGTAAACCAACTACAAATAGGCTAATATGCAGTATTATAAATTAATAATAATAATCAAATTAATAAATCTTATAATATTTATCTGTAAACAGTTATTCCATCCAGTTTGTTTTTATTGCTGTTATTGCAACCAGCTACGGTGGCTCAATTGTTTCGAAAATAGGAAGACCAAGGTCTAATCAGAATACTTCATTACAAGTTTTTAAAAATCAGCTGACACTCAGCTTCCGTCTTGAATTGAGCAGACAGTGGAGGGGAGCTGCCATCTTGGTAGAGTTCCGACATCACTTAGATTGCTGTGTCTTGTCTATTGTCTAGACTGCCAATAATGTCTATTATATTCATTGTTCTGTGCTATAAACTTAACATCAGCTACGACAATTTTGAATATGATAATTGATTTATTAATGTTTTTATAACCTTCCATGTGATAATGGTTTCAATTAAGTTGAAATGTACTTGTACAAATAAAGTCAAAAAAAGTGTTAAAAGGTAGTGTATTGTTAATATTTTAATTTTATTATACACTTTCTGGAGGCTACATTTGAACTATAAACTTATATAGCTTCTATGCACTTTAATCCAACATTGAGTTAAAAATGTTTATTACTTATCAATATTTTGACTGATTATCTAAAAACAGTAAACTCAAAAATTCTTTTAAAATGGTGAGTAAAAAAACCATAGACACTAATGTCTCAATCTTAATTTCAATCCACAAATTCATTCAACCATATTAATTTTCTTCTTCCTGTACCATACATAAAACACTAATTTATGGTAGTTTAGATATTTAATCAAGTTTCTTTAAAATTCCATTGAATACAAGAACTTAGTAAATCCTCTATGAAAACCTTACAACATATGCTAAATAGGTTAATGTTAATGTAGACCATATTTATTCAGAATATAGATCAACTGACTTGTTGTAACTTGGAGCGAGCCTCTTTAGTTAGCTGAGGGGTCTCTAGACAGTCAGATATCTCGGGCACCAAGAAGTGCTGGCCGCTGTTGTGGTCTGG
Organism: Stictocephala bisonia; assembly: GCA_035578905.1. Classification (NCBI taxonomy): domain Eukaryota; kingdom Metazoa; phylum Arthropoda; class Insecta; order Hemiptera; family Membracidae; genus Stictocephala; species Stictocephala bisonia. Next base: position 16,807 of record JAQJVL010005058.1, read on the forward strand.
TCGGCGTCGGCAGAGGAAATATGTCAGTCTATCCGGCACTTCATATAGTAACTCTATCAACCGCTGACTTACTTCCCTATGCCCGCTCACTCTGAAAATAAAGTGATTTAACCTAATTACATAAGCAATATTTCAGAATGACTTTTACAAAAACTAGATAATGAATTTAGGAACTTTAACCCATAACTTTTAGATATTGGGATCAAAGACGTGGCCTTCACATTCTGCGCTGAATGAACTGATAGCTCAACGACGTTGTGCCGTTTGCACATTACGATCGTCTCCTTCGGTCAGTTCAGTCTTCCTCTCTGTGTTTCATTTAGTTTCAGTGTCTTTGTTTTCGTGTTCCTTGATTTAGTTTCAGTGTTCTCTGTCATCTGTGGTTAGCTCGACATTCTTGCTTTGCTGCCAACACAACATGTTTCACGGCTAGAAACGTTTAGGTATGCGTTAGTAAAAAATGTTCGTTTTTGTAAAAAAAAAAAATGTTGGCTAAAAATATTGTTTATTGATCTTATTTCTTCTCATTTGTGTGTTGTTTCAGTAATTAATAAAGCTGTTGCCTGTTTATGAAAATGTTTTTATTTTCAGCAGGTCTAGGTTAGGCCCATGTCCCGATGTAAATGTAATTGTGTATTTCTATTTATTATATTATTTTGTCCTGTTAAAACTGATTTTTAGATGTAATTAAATTTTGTATTTTTTCTACCACATTTGTTTTATAGTAAAGTCAGTATTCTTTATCACTTTTTCTAACTATTTCACTTGCTCAAGCAAATTGTTCATGCAAATGCCTGCCACTGCAGGAAATTTTCTTTGTAATGCCTAGTCATGTAAAATGGTTTTACTTTATTCATTATTATTTTTGCTTAATTAATTTGTTTAACCAGTTATACTTAGTTTCTTTTACTTTAGATTTAAAAAATTCTCTTTTTAGTAATTGTGCAATTCGTGCTCTTTTTAAAAACTTTTCTTTTAATCATTGTTAAAGTTATTATTATTATTATTTTTTTTTTTTGTCTTTCTCGCCCCTTTATTTATTTATTTTATAGCTTTTTAATTAGCATAATACGTGTTGATACATATACAGTACAAGTAAACATCACACAACACAAATTTATTACAATATAAGCACAAAATGCACAAATATATTACAATACAATTACAAAATGCACAAATATTATGGTGATCGATTTCGGTGAACCACGCTCACCTTCCTCAGACCAGAGGGATTCACAAAAGAATCTTCTTTCCTTGTGATTCTTTTGTGAATCCCTCTGGTTCACAGTTGTAACCTAAACTAAAATTGTGTGAATGGAACAGAAGTGTTAGTAATTTTCCTTAGGACGCAAGAAATGAATTGGGACTGCGTGTGCAACACTTTTCTAGATGAACGAGCTTCTAGAAGTTGATTTGTAATCTGCTTCTTCTTCAGGATTTTACTTTTTGTTTTCTCATTCCCTTCAGCATTCACAACTTCATTTTGGAAATAACATAAGTTGAGGTTATGTTACGGTTAAACACGGCACAACGGAAAGTTAGTAGTACGTTGTGATTGACTAATAACGTGTTATTTTGAAATTAAGCCCTTCTTTAAGTACCAACGGTGGATATTTTAAAATATTTTACCTTATTACTTATTTCGTTTATGGTATAGTGGAGTGGGCCTACTACTAAATAATCGTAATCGAACTAAGAATTGAGTAATTTTAGAATCAAGTGGTAATCAGAATCGAGAAAATTATGGAATCGGCACATCCCTAGCAATATATTTATGCCACTTAAGGTTGAAAATAAAGAAATAAAAAACAATAAATAATAAATTCTGAACTTGTGATGTGTCTGATTGCTTAACCATCAGATCATTTAAAACAATGATGCATTAGTTGAAGTGACAAAAAATCACGGTCTTTCCTCAGCAAAATTAAATAAGCAATATTTTTATATTCATAGACAAATAAATAAAAATCTTTCAAGACTGTAAACGCCAGCAAACACTTCACTATATGTTCCAGTAATGTGATAGGTCCAACTAAAATTTTTAGTGATAGGGAGACCCAGATTATTTTACCTTGTCATTGAGTGGAACTGTTTGTGTAAGACTAAGTGAGTTAGTCAGATTCCAAGCAAAAATAGATTGAGTTTTAATCTCATTCAGTTTTAGACCATTTGAAGGCCCAATTAGCAATGGCATCTATGCCAAGTTATGTCAGCAACATTAAGAAAGCAGCAAAAATAGATACAAAAAAGAAGATTCACCCTATCACAAGAGTTAAGTCATCAATGTAAATAAAAAATGAAGAGGACGAGGACAGGGTCTTGTGGCCTCGCTTGAGTGATAGGTTTCCAGTTAAAATTATTACCGCTGAATCTAACACAGTGCTGGCAATCAGAGAGATAAGACCTAAACCATTCTAGAAATAATACTGGTTTAGATTACCTTTTATGTCGTAACAGTTACTTGTTTACTTTTTATGTACGCAACATTACTGCTATGTACATTTAAAAGCATATAAAGCTTCATCATCAGGCTCGAAAAACGTCACTGTTAAAACATTAAACACTAAAATTATAAAACATTTAAACATATTAAAACACGACTACAACACATTTGCCGGCCGGCGATGGACATCAACTGATGACTAATGAGTAGTTTTTGGAAGCCTGATGATGAAGCTTTATATGCTTTGAAATGTACATAGCAGTAATGTAATTGAAGAACTGTTACGACAGAAAAAGGTAATCTAATCCAGTATTATTTCTATAATATAACAGTTCTGGAGGCTAATAAAACAATATGAATAAATATGACTAAACCATTCTATGCAATCATCAGAGAGTCCTAATTTAGACAATTTTAATAGAAGTAATGGGTGGCAAATACTGTCAAAATCTTAGAATAATCGCTAGAGTAAGATATAAGAACAAATTTCTTCAGTAATTTCTAAATAACACAGGTTATTCTTGTTCATTGTCTGATTGAAAATTGGATAATAATAAATATGATTAGAGGAACTTGTTGATGCACCAATCGCTCAAAGACAATGCAGACAGAATAATGACAGGTATGAAATCTGAATGTATAATACATTCCTAGGATTATTAGGAGATGAACATTTTATAAGAAGAGAACAGACGACAGGAATCTTGATGTAGTAAGTAATTTGTTAAATATAGTTGTAATTATTTTAATAACTACAGGGAGAATATATTTTAGCAGTTTAATGGAAATTTGATCATCTCCGACTGCATTACTAGAAATTTTCAGGTCTGTTCTTTCATTAGAGAACTGATGCTGAGGGCAATTTAGAGGGGTAACACTCAATTCATCGGTAAAATCAAGAGCATCAATGAGAATATCTATAAAGTAGTTGTTGAAACAAATATATATATATTTAAGGAGAATCTGATCTCTTACGTAACTTTACTCTACCCATAATAGACTATTGATCTGTGCTGGGAACTTATGAGAGAGAGTAAGGAAAAGTACAGTACAAAGTCAATATTACTAATAAAAACCAAGGTATTAAGGTCAATTGTGTTAGGCTTATTACTCTGTATCTAAGCCAAGCTCATTTACCGTTTTCCACAACATTTTTTGAAATCTCTGTAAGGAAAAGCACAACATACCTCGCACATGCTGAAGGTGTGTTGCCCAAGATATCCAAAGCTCCAGGATCAGCTCCATGTACCACTAACAACTCAACTTGTCCCATCTGCCCCGCTTTTGCTGCGACATGGATTGGCCGACTCCCCTTCTCCTAAAGAGTTATTAAATTAGTATTTAACTTTTCTTATAAGCTATTCTTCGGAGAAAACATTGGCCCAACCAAAATAATGTGGAATGTTTTTTATTAGAAAGCTCTACAAAAAGCCATAGTCACCACTGTAATAGTAAATTGAAATTATTTTCATAATTCAACACTACTTTACTGGAATACTTTACATATTATTATACTCTTAGAGGTCCAATTGGACCCTATGAAGTACAGTCACATCTGATTCAATTATAAGCTGTATGTTTCATTCCATCAGAATGAGCTCTCTTTCACTAAACCAAGTTGTATATTTTTCCAAACCACCCTATGACCAACTTGTCCACCATTAAAAAAATCATTGACCTGAATGTGAATCTAATTAAAAATGTCATAGTTAGTGTTATACATGTTGCTTTTAGATTTTATTTTATTGCACCAGTCTAACCAAATGTTATTAGTTTCTGTCTTACAACATTCTGCAATTTGCTTTGTTTAACTAGTGGGTTCGATTCTCTTCATATACTCATATAATGTTAGTATTCTTTTTCTCAAATCAGAATATATGTCAGAACAGGGAATTGAAATATCTCGATGACTGTTTCAGTGTGTGTTAATTTCAAAAGAACTTACCAAAAGAATATTTAAAAAGATAAGTCTGTTTTCCTGTCCTAAACAAAACCTAAATTGTAATTCAGTCACTTGCCCTATTGTGAAAAACCGAATGTCAGTGTAATCTTCTATTCCCTTCATATAATTTAAGTCTGTAAGTTTGAAAGTAAGATCTTCTTTATCACCTATATGTCAAATAGTCAGTCACAAACTCAGGTACACTTGGCAAAGTAATTCTCATTACATGGCTTGTTGCAAGCTACACATATTAATGACATTTTAAAAAAACATAAAAACATTAAGAAGTGAATAATTCCAACTGAGTTTTGGCAAAGTAATTCTCATTACATGGCTTGTTGCAAGCTCCACATATTAATGACATTTTAAGATAACATAAAAACATTAAGAAGTGAATAATTCCAAATGAGTTTCACATCCTAACATATAGTGGAGCGATATCAGAACAGCGTTATCAGCTTGGTGAGCTGGACAGGAGAAAAATGTAGCTAAATCTTAGAGAAACTGTAAAAACTATTTTATTTTGTTTACATCACTTTACAGATCTTATTAATTGCCCTAGAAATGCAATAATAAGCATGATTACAACAGTTGCAGAATCAATCACGAAAGCAACCCATAAATTAATTCACAATGCATACACTTAACTCAAAGAGTATACATATTTAGATAGTTAATATGTCAATGGTAGAACCTTCTGTGTGCAGACTGTACTAGTATTGAAAAAAAAACAACATTCATGATAGGAAGATGATTTCTGTCTACTTTTATTGAGGGGAGGTTTTGTGTTTGGTATGCTTTGGTTGTTCAGCCATCAACATTTTCTAAGATTCCTAACCTCATGGTAATAATTGGGATCAGCTCCCTGGGCCAACAGCCGCAAGCTGGTTTCTAGATTGCCAGTCCTCACACTTGAGTGGAGTTGCTGGTTGAGTTCTTCTTCTGTATCATTGGAACGTAGAACATATGCCAACTGCTGATGCTTGGCTCGGATAAAGTCTGCTTTATTTGGACTGTTAACAAATAACACAAGTCATTTCAAGTCAAATGGAAGGATTTGTTTGATTAGCTACATATAAACTGAATTGATCTACTTATGAATAAAATCTTCAATTTTCTTGATATTTGTTTTGTCAGGAAACTTTTCTATATTTGTACGAGGCATGTTTATATAGCAACTACTTTTTGGGATTCTGCTGTTGTAGTGCTGCGGTCGGTTCGGCGCATTCTCACTGTCTAACTCTATTTGTCGGCAAGCCACAGCCGCTGTTACAAAACCACTCTGAGGGTCTGAATGGTTTGAACGTGAGTGTGAGTGGCAATAAGTGTTATCTTTCGAGTGTTTGAACATGAGTGTGAGTATGCAGTGATAGTGACATTTCTTAAATTCCTTAACTCTATTTTACTGTTTAGTTTATGTTCCATATATGTAATTTTACATGTCTTCACAATTTTTTTTTAGTTTAATGATGTTTTTAGTTCATATTATAAATTGTTTTACTAATAAGTATTTAGCATTTATTAACAATTCATTGCCTGAATGAACAGCCATCACCCACAGGCAGTAGCCCGTGGTGGCTTTCTCATATTGCTTGTAAATGTTTTGTATATTTTTTTCTGAGATAAATAAAAAAAATATTATTTATATTATATTCACCAGTGTTTAAGATTATTTATGATTGTTTAAAATGTCTCCTCCAGTTTAAAATGGTACCGAATAGGGTGTACGCACTGTGATACATTTTATTAATGCTAACAGCGTGAAGCAGCTGTGATTGTCAGGTGGTAGATTTCTTTAAGGAAGGTTCTCAAAAGCTGGTTGTACCATATGACAAGTGCCTCAATATTGATGGAAATTATATTGAAAAATACTTTTAGGAACAGTTTTATACATTAAAATAATTATGTTGCTAAAAGTCGACTGGTTTTTGTTTTATTCCAAAATGATTATTGTACTTACTAAAAAAACATGATTCATAGTGAAGGATTGAAAGACATATACACTGTTGTTTAGAACCGCAGTTTAAAATTGTAATCGCAAAATTCCACATCAAGTCAGAATTTATTATAGTATGAATTTTGAGAAAAATTATACATCACTAAATATGTAAATAAATATGTCAGTCTTGCTAAAACTTGACTAAAAAATACAACTGCAAAATTCAAAATATCAAAGTCACAGAAGGCTTTCCAATAAAAACAGCATTAAGGCAGGTAGATGGTTTGTCTCTAAGTTTACTTAAACTGGTTGTAGAAAGATCAAAAAAGAAGTATTTAAAATAAATTTTAACGTTATTGTTATTGGACGACAAGAAATTTACTTTTTGGCGTACGGATCTTATTGTTCAGAGAAAGTGATGAGCATTGGCTTAAAAATGTCAAAAACTGAATATGTGGTTATTGGAAGATATTGACATTATAATGAAAAAAACACTGTAAGTAATCATGAGTTTCAACAAGTAAGGCAGTTCAAATACCTGGGTACGATTCTCACACAGAACACTTCAAATTAAATGGATATCAAGGCTAAATAATAAGCAGCAATCAGATGTTTCTTTCCCTTAGGTAAATTGTTCTGCAATGCAAGAAACATTTCAAAAGAGAATAAATTGTGGCTACAAAGACAATGATAGTAACATTACTTTTATATGGATGCAAAGCATGGAGCATAAGGAAGAAAGATATAAATCAATTACTCATATTTGAGAGACGTTATTGGAAAGATTTTTTGTCCCATATTGAACCAAATCACTGGAGAATGGGGAAAACACTATGATTTGGAGTTGGAAGAAATGTATTTAAGGAACTTAATGTTGTGGGTGTACTAATAAAAAGTAGAGGACATAGTCAGGATGCAGGAAGGAAGACGGCCGAGGAAGGTTTTAGACATGATGCGTGGAGGGAAAAGACCACAGACACACAAATGGAACATCAGAAAATTATTCATACTTAAGACATTTATTTTAATATTCACGAGTGATTAATTCAATGTGACTCCATTGTTAGGTTGGGTATATTTCCATTATACCAGCCATGTACTAGTTTTTATTAAAGTAAATGTTACATTTGTGGTAATAAGAATCAAGAATTGATTTTCTGGATTCCGTATTGGGATTGATAAAAGTTTGAGATCGACACATATATATTCATAAATATTTATATACTTATAATATTGGTAGGCTAAGCTAAGTTTTCTTATTTTGATCAACAAGTGTTTATTGCAAAATACCAGCTGACACTTAAGCTAAGAACCACATCAAAATCATTCACAAGTTACAGTGTTCATAGTAACATAAATAAAAATACGGTCTGAATCTTGAACAATAACAAATTTTAAATATTTAATCTTTTTTATTTTTAAATTAACTTACTGTAATGCATCTCGATTTTGAGGTTTTTTCTTTGGAGACTTTGGATCACAGAGTGTATGTTCCCATAGGGTATTGATGTTACTGTTGTTCAGAGACTGGACCATCTATATAACAAAAAATTACCTTGATATTATATTTTTACATTATATAGACAATAGACAAACTTCTTTATAAACATATTCCTCAAGAACAGCTACAGAGTCAACACATTTTATACATAACCATTTGGAGTCTAATCATGCATAGAACTCAGAAGCGATTGTTGAGTTCCTGAGACTTTCATTCTTGATTCAGAAATCCGCCAATGGTGTCCAGGCTGTTGAATGAGGAAGTGATAGTGCCTTTTTAGAAGCATTTCCCTGAAGATCTTTTAATGATTGTGGTAGATGGTTTCATATTTTTTGCCTAATATGGTGGAGTCAAGTTACATGTTACGTCTAACAGACAAAACCCAACAGAATGGAAGTCTCATTAGCTAGTCACACTCAAATAGGTCTATTGTAATTCCTCGTGAAATTCATATAGATGCCATCTTTCGGCTTAACAAGAAAATCACACGAAGTTTTAAACATAGAATAAATATAGTAACATGAATTATCTAACTTAAACTAACTATTTAATAAACTCTGTAAATTTTCAGTCCCATTATTTGCCACTGTCTAAAATAATGTTAATAATTAATTAACATTGATGTAATTATATGAAATTTACTATTTATTATAGTATTATAGTAGTAGAATGTATATTAGAGTAATTATAATTATATATTATATTACTATACATTTATATTAAATTGTATTTATTGCATGGTTAAGTTAAACAGGGCTCCAACCACGTATGGTGGTTATGACCCTCCCACCAACCCAACCATTGACAAGAAGGCTTAGCATTCTATTCAATAATAGCTTATTCTTGAATAAACATATTGTATGACTTACTTGCCTATAAAATATAAATTTCATTTTTGATAATCATAAATCGGACCTTTATATAAAGAAAACAAATTAAATAATTATTTTAAATGTATAAGTTTGTTCACGAGTTAGGGCTAATAGTGTAATAAATTGAATAATAACTATAATTTTTTTTAACTTTCCATTCGCCAGTTGACATGGGCCTACAGGCCTGTGCGTCAACTTTATTCAACAAGTGAAGTACCGACCGTTGGCTCAGTGGGGATTCGAACCTTGGACTTGGCCTCCCCAGTCCGAAGCTTATCCACTAGACCACCACACCACCGGCATAACATTAATAAAGGGTGCTTAAATATGTTATAAAGGGTACAACCTAAAATAAAAACAAACACTTTTTAAGAATTACACCTAATTGAGTCATTTTGTCAATAAGGGATTGACAATTTATTAATATAATAGTCAATCAATGATTGTATATTATTATTAAAACGTCACATCAGCCACGGTTTTAATTCAGAAAGTGGAATCAATCTTAATTTTTTAAAGTGTGTTATTACAATTACTTCTGCTGTGGTACTTTTCACTTTACACTGACATATTAATTGAATAAAGAAGATTATTATTCTGACTGTGGACACTGAATGAGAATTAAAGCTTGGTTGGAAAAATACTGTGTTGGAAGTAGATTCACTTACAGCTAAAAGAGTAGGACTCCATGAGCTCTTTTTGAGAGACTTAATTTGAGACACGTGCCTTCCAAGAGATCTGTGGACACTACAACACTCATCACAAACCAAAAGTCCACGGTTCACTATTGCCCAGGCTGGATCTGAAAAATAAATATATAAATTCAGTTTTGAACATACTAGAGCTTACAAACTGTGATTAAAACAATCATGAAACTGATTACTTCAGAATAAAACAAAATGAAGGATATATAAAACCACACTAGGAGCATATAGTACAGTAAAAAGCAAAGGATGATTTATTTATCAATAATTTTTTCATACTAAAATGGGCATTTTTTTGTTTTAAAGTTTACTAAACAGGTGTCAAAATAACTACAATTGTTGGACGGGAGGGATGATTGTTCTTTCTCAAATTTTGGTAATATTCTTAATGCCATTTTTAGCTCTGTGCTAAATGGCTGTTCATCAACAATAACACCTAAGTTAGGTACCTTCTTAAATATAAGCATGAGTGTCAGGCACCAAGTCACATTTTATAATACAATAAAGCTTAGTCATTTATCAAAAAATCTGATAAATCTAACTGTGGCACTGAATTATGTAAGATACTAAGCATAAATACATGAGCAAAAGCCTCACCACAAGGCCGCAGGCTGAGTTGCGCTAAGGGACTAAAGGAGAGCTTTCTTCACGAGCGTAGCGAGTGACGGGTTTAGAACACAAAGAGTGCAGGGGTCTTCCTAAGTCTAATAATATATGAGTAAATATCGGTTGTAAACAGGCGTGATAAGCGTGAATCAATTATGTAATCTTTGACATTACTATAGTGTTCTCAGGGTGTCCCTAAAATACATTCCCAAACTTAAGGACATGGTTCTTTGGATCAAAATAAGAAAAAAAAGTTCCTATAAACATAGATCCTAAAATGAATTTTTATCCGTACATCTGGCTGTTTGTAAAGATAATTTTGTAACTCAAGAGCTACCTAAAGTTACAGAGCTTATCACGTTCTTTGCTACCACCACACAAAAAAAAAGGCTAATCTCACCGCCCGCTAATTTGCAGCACATGAGGGTTTATACACAGACTGCCACTGCTAATTTGCGACGCTTGTGGTCATTGCCAAAGACCGCCGCCGCAAAATTGCGGCGTTGTACCTATGATACTAAAAAGAATATTGTTATTCGATGGTATATTGTAGGGGCCCGATTTATTTATTGTGGGCTACGGGAAAGCTTGCCGCATCTTTGAGGCGCTTGGTCTGTGAGTGGACAAACTTAAGACGTCACAAAACATTTGGCAACACTGCAAGATCAAGTTCTACGAAGTTGCAAAATTGCTCAACCCAGTGCACGTATCCAGAAACTCGCCACTCTTCATAGTGAGTTGCTGCGTTGTTTGTGACGTTAAAAAATGGTCGGAAATAGAAGACAAAATTACGTAACTGGTAGGGGTAGTAGTGGGAAACTACATCTAGGTAAAACCCTAATGTTTACAGTACAGACTGAGCGCCACACATTTGCGACACTTATGTAAATGAATAAAATTTGTAAAAACAAAGAGAAATGACTTTTTTAGTAAGTATTGGATATATATTGAACTATTTTTACCCATATTATAAAACTTTTATTCTTGGGCTATAGCGATGGCCACCACGTTCAATAGGCTTGGTCTGTAAGTAGGCTATCTTCTTAGATGCACGAGCTGTGGTAAAGACCGTGCCCCCGCATATTTGCGGCAGTTGGTAGCGAAGAACTTAGTATAAAAGAATTATGTAATCTTCATGGGTCATAAAAATTTCAAAATGTTTAAATTTTAGAAAATGGTGGTCATTTTTATATTTAACTGACAATTCAAGTAACATGAATCAAAGACTGCCATCTTGTATGTTATTGTACTTGTAAAATTGGTTAAACCGTGGGAAATAAAATAAAATTAATTAAAATCTGGCCAAAAAATGTACTAAATATTAAAAAGATAAAATACTTCATTACAAATCCAACGAGCCCTGGTTTGTTAAAATCCTATCATAAATAACTGAGACATATGTATTTTATCAATGCAAGGTATGTTGTGATTCAGCCAGGACACTACTTACTAGAGCCATTGCTGGAATAATTATGCTCAGGGTAAGTTACTTTACGTATGATTAGGTTGTAAAGAAACATAACCTCAATTTTATAAACTATTCAGTCTAGAAATTATTGATATCCAAATTGCTCTTTAGTCCTATAGATTTCAATATCGTATTAGATCAACAAATTATGTAAAATATGATAAATTCACATTTTTTTCAAAATACCAGAATTTAATGTTATGCACCATTAAATAAAATACCACGAAACAAAGTATGCATCCTAGAAGGATGAAGCTCGTTATGCACTAGTTACCGATTCGACATAGAAATTAAACAGCAAACAGATACGAGGGCCGTTCGGAAAGTAACCTCCGGTGTGCTTTAAATAAAACTCAGACATAATTAAAAATATGTTATTATATACATCTTAAAACTACATCTTTCAGCTATTTTTCAACATAATTTCCAAAAACATTCAAACACTTATCATATCTTTCCACTAACTTACAAATCCCTTCAGAATAAAAATCGGCCGCCTGTGCCTTGAGCCAGCCAGAGACTGCATTCTTGAGTTCCTCATCGTCCTCAAACTTCTGAGAGCCCAGCCATTTCTTCAAGTGCATGAGCAGATGAAAGTCACTGGGAGCTAAATCTGGGCTGTATGGTGGATGGCTAAAAACATCCCATTGAAATTGTTCAAGAAGGTCTTTGGTTTTTCGAGCACTGTGGGGTCGGGCGTTGTCATGAAGGAAAATGACGCCAGACGACAATAAACCGCGTCGTTTGTTCTGAATTGCCCTTCGTAGGTTTTTTAAAGTTTCAACGTATGAATCTGCGTTGATTGTTTGATCCATACACACTGCACAATTCTCTATGAATGGCTGCCGCTGAATACTGCTTGGCTGTAAAAAATCGAATGACAGATCGCACCTTACATTTGGCGGGACTTTCTATGACGGACGCCATTTTCACAAGCTACAGAAAACGAACTAGCACTCGGACGACCTTCACAGTACCATGGCTGGATGCCGACTGAAGAGACCTGCGCGTCAACGCTACTATGGTGGCACTATCCCCTCCACTTCCTATTCTATGAGCAACCGGAGGTTACTTTCTGAACGGCCCTCGTATATTTGAAAGTTTTAAAAAATCAGACATCTCCTCTGCATGCTGCACATGAAATTGCAAGAGCTAAAAACCCTTTTACTAAAGGATGTCTGGTTAAAAAGTGTACTATAAAAATTGCAAAAGCATTCAGAGATGAAAATACAGCTGACAAATTTGAATCTGTGTCACTTTCCAGTCATAATGTACAAAGAAGGGTCGCTGATATGGGAGAACAGGTAGAAACATATTCAATTTAAATTAATTAAGGAATGCAACCATTTATCTTTCTGCCTTGATGAGAGCATAGATCAGTCAAATGTCTCACCTGTTATATAAAAAACAAATAAAATGAACACTTTTGAAATAGGCTGTAATGATTATTGAAATTTAACATTTAAAATAAACTAAAACATTACTGTTTATATGGTAATCCTGTAGTAAGGCACGTGTAAACAGCTAGTTACTAATTATTTTGAAGCATCATTGCATAGTCTACTTCTTTTGTTGCATTTCTTAACTATCCAAATCTTCTTTTTGTCCGGTCACTCGAATCCATATTATTTAAATCATCATGAGAATTTACTGTTGCCTTTAAGACAATATTTTTAGCTCTATTCAGATGCAATAATCCAAGATAAATCTAGTAATTTTACAGGCCAGAAGTGAGGTTTTTCATCCCTAATCACTATGTCTAGAATATTAAAGAGAGCAGTCAGAGCATGTGAAGAGTGGGGAGATGCCTCTTTGCTCTGGATTGAAGTACAGTAGTCTTAGATGCACAGGAACATCCTCAAGCAGCTGCGGCAACTCTTCTTGTAGGAAATGCAAATTTAGGCATCCAGATGTATGTGAATGGTCCAATATGGAGATAGTACAAAGATAACAACATAAACAGTCGTAAAAACATTGAAAAAAGTTCTATACCATTATCTTATGCCATTATGAGTATGCATATGAAGCAGAAATGCTAACCACTAGACTAGCAAAAGGCCCTAAAGTGGCTGTGGTTTTACTATTCAATTCTCCCGTTAGGCCTACTTATGAAAATATTACTTTCTAAAAAGACTGGTACAAGTTTAAGGTTAGGAAAACAATATTTCTATCATTACAATCATCTTTTCCAAAGATAAAATTATCAGAACATAGCATAAATACCATTTTATGGTTCTCTAAATCTCCCATAAACCTAGTCAAATAATAAAAGTTGAGAACTAAAAAAAAACCTAAAAAAGCTTAGGGTAATTAGTACAAGCCTCTTCCCCTAACCATAGTTCTACATACATTCAGAACTAGGGCCAATGCCGTTTGAGGATTCAATGAAGAAAACACAAGAACAAAATGATTTCAGTACATAGCCTAATCATTACAATTTAAATCACATAACGAATCTAGTTAAAAATTTAATTACATAGCCTATTATTTAAATTCAAATACTAACCTAGTCCACCACAATCTGCACAAACATCTGTTGAGGTTCGAATTCCTAGTTTTCCTGACATTACAGATTGTTAAAAAGCTCAATGAAATTAAATACAGACAGAAACCATAAAACTGATTAAAGTTTAGGCCCCTTACACCCATTCGGATGTGCTACTGACAATAACTACGATTTAAAGTAATCAATCGTTAATTTCCCTAATAATACAACGTTTTTAATCACTGGCTCATTTCTCATCTCAATTTTTTTTTTTTTTGTCTTTTATCTATACATGAAAAGAAAGAAGAATCGAATGTTATTTATTGGTGTAGTATGTTGTGTTTCTTATCCAGAGTAGTTTTAGCAGAGCAGTAAGCTTTCCAGATTTCACATACAAGTATCAGGCATCGATAGTAGTGATGAGATGAGGCGAGTACAAAGTACTCGCTGGACTCGAATCCAGTAAGTATTCGTATGTTGTCGAGTCAGAATGAGTGAAATCGGACGAGCACGATGCTATTGCATACAGACAAACGTAAAGGATGACAATTTGCATAGATGACTCATTGCCTTCATCTATCGAGTACGATACCGAGTCAAACCAAGCTGTGTGATTGGCTTAAGTTTTTGTAGGCTTGCCAATCAACAATCGCATCACATCTTGGACTCGGTCCGAAATCTCCCGACTATTGACGAAGTCAACTCAAACTTTAAACTTGTTTATTTGGCCAAATCAACAATACATTTGCATTAGCTAAGTCAATACAATAATTTAATATATATTATTAACTAAAACATTACACAGGAATTTATTAGCGACTACCAGCCAGAAACTCCAGGACGCTGTAGACTACTTCCTCCAAGAGCATTGTTTTTAACCCCCTCTTAAAAGAACGGTGATCGTGATCGATCTTTAGAGATAATGGGAGACTATTGTAAAGTTTTACAGCATTATGAAGAAACTGTTTTTGAAAAAAATGAAGTTGAATGTTTAGGAATGGGAATATGATTGTTATTGCGGAATTGATAACTGTGACTGGAAGGAAAACTAAACATTGTAACATTGTTCTTTACAAACAGTAATGTCGCCAAGATATAAATGGAAGGGAATGTTAAAATTTTGCTGGTTCTAAATATTTCTCTGCATGATTGGTTTCTGGGGAGGGAGAAGATGACCCTTATAGCCTTCTTTTGTAAGCGGAACAAAAATGCGGTCCTTTGGCTTTCACTTCCCCAAACCAGTACTGCATATTTATTTATTTTATTTACTTATTTATTGAACCAACGGCAATACCTTTTTAAACAAAGATTAACAAACATGCAGAAATAACTGTTGTACACTAACAATTTTATGAAAAAACAATATGACTATAAAAAATAACAAACAATAGAAAAACTAACATGGTAAAGTAAATAAATAGTAACAACGAACATGAAATAAATTAAACTAATATAAACTTTCAAAATTCAACAATGAAAGGACTAAAGCTAACTAGACTAAACAAATGATAACAATAAACCAATACTGAAAGCAAATAACAAAATAACTAGCGTTATAATGAATGTGTGTAAGTGTAATGTAATCGGATGAAGTGTGTAGGTGTGTGGGTGGGTGAGTGTGTGTGTGTATGTGTGTAAAAGTTGGCAGGGTGTGAGTATTTATAGGTGAGTGGAAGGAGGGTAGAAGGTTAGGAAGGAGCGAGGTGAAAAAGGTTTACAGACAAGATAAGTCCATCATTTTTAGCTTCTTCTTAAATGCATGGATGCTGTCAAAGTGGAAGTCAACCTGACCAGAGATAGCATTTCCGATGCTCATTAGGCGAGGGAGTGGACTGTTATTCAGATAGTTTCTGCTGTGGGCTATTCTTATGAACGGCTCAGAAGATCTAGTAGTTCCTGGAACACGAAACTCGACTACCTGCAGAAGTTCTGGGCAGTCAAGAATTCCACGAATCAACTTGAAGAGGAACACAGCATCAGCAACAGCTCTCCGATGCTCTAAAGGCCGCAGGTTGAACTTCAGAAGCTCGAGTTGATCAACAGGCACATCCCAGCAACGATAGCCCAGCGAGAACCCTATCATTCTAATGAAGCGACGCTGAATTCCCTGAAGTCTGGTTATGTGAATGTCTAGGTAAGGTCGCCATACGACCCCGCCGTATTCAAGGACTTGGAGTACAAAGGACTTATACAAAAGACCCAGTGAATGTGCTGAAAGACCACTCTTCGCCACTCTGGCAATAAGACCGATGACTCGTCTAGCTTTTGTGCAGATGTCATCAATGTGTTGCTCACAACATAAAGAGGATGTAAGATGGATACCAAGGTCTCTTATGTCACTACAACGTTCCAGGGTTGCTCTATCAGCAGTGTAGTTGTTGATAACAATGTTTCCACTTCTACTGAAAGTAATTACTTTACATTTCTCCACTTAAGAGACATCAGGTTCATCTCACACCAATGCATAACATGATTAAGGGACCTCTGCAGAACATCACAGTCTTCTCTAGTCTTGATCGGGTAGAACAGCTTAATATCATCAGCATATAGTAGAAACTTAGATTCAATACTTTCAGCAATATCATTGATGAAGACATTAAAAAGATAATGTCCAAGCAGGGACCCCTGAGGAACCCCGGATTTCACTGGGAAGGGATCAGACATACCGGAGCTATATTTCACTACTGAAAATCTATCACTCAAATAGCTATTAATCCAGGTCAAAAGAGGCTCGCAGACTCCATATCCTTTCAGTTTTTGAATCAACAACTTGTGGCACACCTTGTCGAAAGCCTTACTAAAATCTAGGTAAATGGCGTCAACCTGCAGGCCTTGAGAGAAACAAGTGTAAAAAAAGTTACTAAACACCACGAGGTTGGTAACTGTAGAACGGCCGGGTGTGAAGCCGTGTTGCTCTACAACTATGATGTTTCTAAAGACAGGTTTCAACCTATCTAAGACAATGGCTTCAAATATTTTGACAATGGGTGACTGAATAGTTATGGGCCTATGATTACGAACGTCGCTTCTATCACCAGCCTTGAAGATGGGTGTAACGTAGCTTGTTTTTAACCCGGACGGAAAGACACCGCACTGGAGACTACTATTAAACAAGCAGGCCAGGTCCTCACTCAATAAATCACCACAGTATCGCAACACTCGAGGGGGAATACAATCAGGACCACAGCCCTTGGACACATCCAGAGAATCAATAAGTCTTTTAACTTCAGAGGGTGACGTCGTAATTTTGGAGATGTGTAGGTTATTTTCCTTATCGGGAAAGTCAGGAATGCAAGCACTACAGTCATTGAAAACATTAGAGAAATGATTGGCAAACAGATTGGCCATCCTATCAGGATGGTTAGCCTCATCAGGCCCAAGTCTAACAGAGGAAGAACAATTTGCTGTGCGCCTAATATTCTTAACATGGGACCAAAAAATCTTCGGGTTCCTGGGTAAGATGTCATCAATGTGAGAAATATACGACTGATAGCATTGAAAGGATTTTATCCTGCATGTGATCCGGGCTTGGAAAAATTTGAGATAATCACTTTCTAGGCCAGATTTCTTGTAATTTTTGTGAAGTACCTTCTTCATAATCACCTGCTCCCTTAACTGCTTATCAAACCACGTTGGAAAGGAAGATTTGTTAACCCTCTTCAAGGGTGTGTGCGACTTGATAATATTGCTCAAAGAAGTGAGGTAACTATTAAAAGTGGTTTCTACACTTGAGTGAAGTGAGGCAACATCAATATGTAATTTGGATAAATCCGTATGGGCAGCCATATTCCCCAAATGAAAGCTGGGGCAGCCATATGCATATGAAAGATAGGGGTAAATTATACCATAGTAAGCCGAAACGAGAACCTCGTTGCTCACTACTGTTTTCAGTGTCCGTAGGATGAAGACTCCGATTGAGACTTTATTGGCCACTCCTTCAATATGTTTATTGTAGTTTAAATTGTCATCAAGAGTAAGGCCAAGGAATTTCACATCCTGGGAAGAGTTCACAATTGTGTCTTCTAGAAGAACACATATCCCACTACTGTTTACTGCAGATGCCCTATTAGATATACGGAAGTTTAAAAGTTTAGTTTTATTGGCATTTAAAATTAGATTATTATTTTGATACCACTGCAAGAGACTGTTTGACTCATAAAAGACCATATGCTCCAATGATTCAATACAGGGCCTAGAAATTGTGAGTGACGTATCATCAGCAAAGAGACAAATGTTGGCGGAGTTGACACTTTTGAGAAGATTATTTATAAAGAGGAGAAACAGGGTAGGACCCAAAACAGACCCCTGGGGCACACCTCTCCTGATAAGTGACTTGGAAGAAGCATTATGTCTTAGGTATCCAGCAACATCCACAGCAGGTATCACAACTAGCTGTTCTCTGTTATTCAAATAGGATGCAAACCAGTTTAGTGCAACTCCCCGTATACCAAGGTCATACATTTTTTCAAGAAGCAAATCATGATTGACCATGTCGAAGGCTTTACTCAGATCAAAAAACATACCAGATACACACTGCCCTCTGTCCAAATATTTAACTATGCCGTTTATTAAGCTAAGCATTGCACTGGTTGTAGATCTATTCTTGACGAAGCCATGCTGGTTTTCAAACAGTATCTTGTTATTTTCTAAAAAACTACATAATCTGTTCAACACAGCTTTTTCAAAAACTTTAGACAGAGTTGATATCAAACTAATTGGTCTATAATTATCGCAAGATTCCTCCTTTCCTCTTTTCAAAATAGGCCTTACCTTAGTCACTTTTAGGGCTGATGGAAATTTGCCTTCAATAAAGGAGGAGTTCACCAAGCTGCATAATGGTGCTGCCACAAATTCACTAATGCACTTTAACGTTTTTGGTGATATTTCATCTAACCCTGCTGAGTTTTTTATTTTTCATCCCTGCTATTATACTTTTTATTTCATTTTCAGTGACAGGGGTAAGGAAAAACGAGGAACTGTTTTGCTTTCTGTTAAATAGTTCAAACACATTATTAACTGGTTTGTCAATGTATTCTCCTATCCCGACAAAATGTGCATTAAGTGTGTCACATAGTTCTTGTGGTTCTGTAATTAATTTTCCTTCGCTGTTTTTTATGGCAATCCTTTTATTCACTTTCTTGGGTTTCGGTCTATGGTCGTTAATTATCTTCCAAACGGTCTCCATTCTATTGTTTCCCGTATTTTGCTACTCTTAGCTTCCTTGATCATTTTCCTGTACTAATACTTCAATCTTTTATAATACTGTCATAAGAAATGGTCAGATTTAAATTTTTTGTTTTTTCATGGAATATATAAAACATTGTTCTTTTAGTTTTAAAACTTCTTGTGATAACTGTACTTTTATTTTTTTCCCGAACTGATTTTTTTGTATTTTTTCGGGAATGCTATTTCAAGATGATACTTTAGTTGCATGCTAAACTCGTTATACTTTTCATCAACACACTGCGCTTGTAAACTTCACACCATTTTTTCTGCTTTACCAAAGTCTTAAACGTTCCTTAAACGCGGAAAGGAAAAGATCAAACATTAGGATAGTAAAATTTGGGGTGCCACAGGGCTCAATATTAGGGTCATTTTTATTTATTTGCTATGTTAATGATTTCAAAATTTCAATGGACAACAGTTATTTTCTAAGTATGTATGCAGATGATACATCTGGTCTCTGCTGGGCAAAAGACTTATCCACATTAGAGAATAAAATCCTTAGATTCATGAATGAATGTAATGTATATTTCAAGAACAATAACTTGCTACTGAATGTAGACAAAACACAACTAGTTTGTTTTAGCCCAAGTGGTGTTAATGAAAATATTGTTGTAAAAAGTAATGATTTTAGTGTTAAGGCGGTCTCATCTTGCAAATTCCTTGGCATCTATTTAGATACAAAACTTTCCTGGGAGGTACATATTGACTATGTATGTAAAAAAATATCACCTGGCTTATTTTTGCTTAGAAGACTCAGCTCCTATCTTGATTTAGTTATGCTAATCAAGGTATATTATGGTCTTGTGTATCCGTATCTTTCTTATGGCTTATTGTTATGGGGTAGTGCATCGAAAACACACATGGATAGGGTCTTCATTCTCCAAAAGAAGTCATTAAGAATAATTGCAAAAGTAAATCCTGGAGTGTCTTGCAAAAACATTTTTACCGATTTAAAAATTTTGAATGTTTATGCCTTGTACATGTTTCAAGTAATAATGTTGGTTAAACAAGATGAAAAATTTACAAACAAAAATGTAGATGTTCATAATCACAATACAAGGCACAAATACAACTTTCATGGGGTAAATAGAAATTTAAAACTACTGAAAATAGTCCTTTTGTTAAGGGAGCAATTTTTTTCAATGCACTTCCCCAAGAAATAAAGATGTTAAATGGTAATAATTTTAACTCTGAATTAAAGAAATATCTAATTAACAAATGTCCTTATGGATTACAATTGTAAATATGTATTTTATGTAAGTCTTGATGTCTTATGAATTTATGTTTTTCTAATTTACAAATGTCCTTATGGATTGCAATTTTAAATATCTATTTTATGTAAGATTTGAGTGTCTGATGAAGTTAGGTGTTTTCTTATATAGCCTAAGTGGGTCTTTCATTTTATATTGTCTCATATTGTTGTTCCATAAATTAGTTTAATCCTGAAATGTTTGTATATAGATTTTGTGAAGTAGATTAAGAAACTTGACAATGTTCATGCATGTAATTATATGTTACGGACAATAAAGGAATTTGAATTCTACCTTTGATTTGTTAAAACTTCTTTCAAATTTAAACCTTGCCCCTCTGTCTCTGCTTCCAATAGTTAATTTATAAGTTGCTGATTGGGCATAATGGTCTGATAAAATGGATTTTATAACTTCACCTTCAGCAGATGTAACATCAGTAAATATATGGTATATTAAGGTTTTAGAGTTTAATACTTCCCTTGTGAAAGAAAATATTATGTTATGCAATCCAAATGACGACATTTCTGAGACAAGTTTGTGACCAGTGAAGCTTTCCTTTGAAAGGTCAATATTGAAATCACCTAAAACAAACAATACGGAAATGGACGTTTAGGACAGTTTTAGGTTATGGTTATTTGTTTAGGTTTTCATTTAGTAATTAATTTTGTATTGTAACATCTAAAATGTTTAACTGTTATGTTTGTTTTATAAATGGTTAGTGCCATTATAAATTACTATCACGATCTAAAATTGTTACATACATTTTTTAATCCCAGTTTTTAAAACTTCCGACTCGAGGGTTAAAACTAGGCTTATTATTATCATATTGTGAGCCTACCCCTAAAATGAAGTAACATGTATAATTTATGGATTGATTACCACACAATTACATATTAAAATAACATTGTATGTGGAATCGTTTAAAACAGATTTATAAAATAACTAAATTTAATTGAGTTAGGTTAGGTCTGTACTGTACTTGCACTAGAGTTTTAGCTGTGGACTGGACTCGGTCTCATGAGTCATGAATCGTTACAGAAACTTAACAAGCATTCCAAGACTAAAATTGTTAAGATGGATTGAGTGGCAATAGCATTATAAAACTATAACTTGGAGGCAGTTTTCTCTTATTAATTGTGCTATGGAATTATGAGGTTCTATTATAATGGTATGAAAAACATGTGTGTTAACTTTAATTTTAAAACCAGTGTGGTTTTAAAATTGGGTCACAGTCTACTACTCGTGTGCTCATGTTACATTCCCCCGAATCAGCCAATCGATGTCTATCAGTCTCTGTGTGATGCCCTGGAACAGTTACATTTCCAGGTTGGTCTCGATCACAGTCTTGTCATTCTTGGAGACTTTTAA
>JAQJVL010005059.1:0-38586 GCA_035578905.1 Stictocephala bisonia
CAGGTTATTAAATAGACAAAATATTCAACAACTTTGCTGGTGTAGGCAAAGTTCGTAAGTACACCTGAAGACGGCAGGAGTTTGTTATACCTGTCGAAACTTTGTGTTTGTTTCTTAAACACTCAATCATTGGAAATCTACAAATATTATCTACAAACCTTATCATTTATTCTCAAAAACACAATTTATTTTTGAAAATAATTTATCTATTGTACTTATGTGTGAGTCCTTATGTGCTGTATCAAGTGTGATTTAACAGTAGTTCTATATGAACACTGGTTACAACTAAATGGTTTCTCTCCAGTGTGAGTCCTTATGTGCCGTATCAAGGCTGACTTAACAGTAGTCCTATACGGGCACTGGTTACAACTAAAAGGTTTCTCTCCAGTGTGAGTCCTTATGTGCCGTATCAAGGCTGACTTAACAGTAGTCCTATACGGGCACTGGTTACAACTAAAAGGTTTCTCTCCAGTGTGAGTCCTTACGTGTGATATCAAGGCTGACTTAACAGTAGTTCTATATGAACACTGGTCACAACTGAATGGTTTCTCTTCAGTGTGAGTCCTTATGTGTGATATCAAGGCTGACTTAACAGTAGTTCTATATGAACACTGGTCACAACTGAATGGTTTCTCTCCAGTGTGAGTCCTTATGTGCCGTATCAAGGCTGACTTAACAGTAGTCCTATACGGGCACTGGTTACAACTAAAAGGTTTCTCCCCAGTGTGAGTCCTTATGTGCCGTATCAAGGCTGACTTAACAGTAGTTCTATATGAACACTGGTCACAACTGAATGGTTTCTCTCCAGTGTGAGTCCTTATGTGCCGTATCAAGGCTGACTTAACAGTAGTTCTATATGAACACTGGTCACAACTGAATGGTTTCTCCCCAGTGTGAGTCCTTATGTGCCGTATCAAGGCTGACTTAACAGTAGTCCTATACGGGCACTGGTTACAACTAAAAGGTTTCTCTCCAGTGTGAGTCCTTATGTGCCGTATCAAGGCTGACTTAACAGTAGTTCTATATGAACACTGGTCACAACTGAATGGTTTCTCCCCAGTGTGAGTCCTTATGTGCCGTATCAAGGCTGACTACTTAACAGTAGTTCTATATGAACACTGGTCACAACTGAATGGTTTCTCCCCAGTGTGAGTCCTTATGTGCCGTATCAAGGCTGACTTAACAGTAGTCCTATACGGGCACTGGTTACAACTAAAAGGTTTCTCTCCAGTGTGAGTCCTTATGTGTGATATCAAGGCTGACTTAACAGTAGTCCTATACGGGCACTGGTTACAACTAAAAGGTTTCTCTCCAGTGTGAGTCCTTATGTGTGATATCAAGGCTGACTTAACAGTAGTCCTATACGGGCACTGGTTACAACTAAAAGGTTTCTCTCCAGTGTGAGTCCTTATGTGTGATATCAAGGCTGACTTAACAGTAGTCCTATACGGGCACTGGTTACAACTAAAAGGTTTCTCTCCAGTGTGAGTTCTTATGTGTGATATCAAGGCTGACTTAACAGTAGTCCTATACGGGCACTGGTTACAACTAAAAGGTTTCTCCCCAGTGTGAGTCCTTATGTGCCGTATCAAGGCTGACTTAACAGTAGTTCTATATGAACACTGGTCACAACTGAATGGTTTCTCTCCAGTGTGAGTCCTTATGTGCCGTATCAAGGCTGACTTAACAGTAGTCCTATACGGGCACTGGTTACAACTAAAAGGTTTCTCTCCAGTGTGAGTCCTTATGTGTGATATCAAGGCTGACTTAACAGTAGTTCTATATGAATACTGGTCACAACTGAATGGTTTCTCCCCAGTGTGAGTCCTTATGTGCCGTATCAAGGCTGACTTAGCAGTAGTCATATACGGGCACTGGTTACAACAAAATGGTTTCTCTTCAATGTGAGTCCTTATGTGTCCTATCAAGTTTGCCTTATCAGTAGTTCTATATAAGTACTGGTCACTACTGATTGTCTTTGCTCTATTTTGAGTTTTCCTAGTTATTATCGCTTCCTCTTCTTTAGCTCTCGTACTTTTTCTATTATAAACAAAGTCTTGTCTTTTTGTGTAGGCAATTCTTATGTAGTTGTCTTCTACCTGGTTTGTTGGTACTACGCTGGTGTATTTCACCTTCAACAAAAAAATGTCATATTGTTTAAAAGCATTAGGTATTAATATATTCACATCAATGGGTTTGTTTAGGTGTAATTAAAATATACATTATGTAGAAAATGATTGAAGTCAACTTATTTCAGACATGGAAGGCGTGTATTCAGAGAACTACTTTCTGAATTATTTTAGGGAATGATTTGTGATTCCTCTGGTTAGGATGGTGAATGGTGACCAAATATTACTAATATCGATTTTCAAGATATGTGTGTTTCTTTGTACTGTAATTAATGCTATGCCGGCTGTTATCCAATGAATTGTCAGTCACATTGAAACTAGTGGCAGGAATATAACGTGTGACAACCTCTTTACATCTGTCCCACTAGCTGAGTTCCTGATACAAAAAAAACTCACAATGGTAGGCACCATGCGTAAGAACAAGGGAGAAATTCCTCCTTTGTTTGTTACAAAGAACGAACACAGACCGACGCCATCTTCAATTTTTGGGTTTTCCTCAAAATTTACTATTGTTTCTTACAAACCAAAGCCTACCAAAGTTGTCATCCTACTCTCAACTTTACACATGATGACAAGATTGATGAAGACAGTGGCGAGAGTCAAGAACCAGAGATTGTGACTTTCTATAACCAAACGAAGATAGGAGTGGATACAGGAGATGCCCTGCAAAAGAAATATTCAGTTTCGAGGTTTGCAAGACGATGGCCAATGGCCGTATTTTATTTCCTGCTAAATGTGGGTGGCATCAACTCTTATATTATCTTCAGACAAAACTCTCAGGAAAATATCAAGAGCAAGGACTATGTCTTCTTAATAGGCAAAGAACTTTCTAGAGACCACTGCAAAAGGCGCCTTTATGATTCCAATATCCCCAATAGTATGAAAATGAGAATATGCGAGATATTTTCATTGCCGAGGAAGCGACAAGCAGACGACGCTGAAGGAGGACGACCTGTAGTTGAGGGAAAGTGCAGCTGTTGTCCTCTAAAGAAGAATCGGAAAACAAAGACAGTATGTAATACTTGTCACAAACATATCTGCCGTGAACACACTAAAGCAGTTTGCAACAATTGTCATGAAAATGACCAATCAGGTGAAGAAGAGGACTAAATAATTCCAACATAAATACAATGTTTTATTATTTTATAAACAACAGCTATTATATTTATACATGTGTAAATAAAGTGAGAATTACAACAAATTGTTTAGTTTATTATTGTGATCACAATATTGGTTGTTTTCCATTAGTGAGGGAATCCCCGCCTACGCGTGTTGTGGCGTTACAAACCAAAACACTAAATAACAAGGTAAGTTGTGTTCATATTTTTGTCGTTAAAATATAATTAAATCGAAGTAACATACAGTATTTATAAATATTTATTATATAGTGCAATGCAAAATAAAATACGTTTAACTGGGCAATATTCCTAATCTGAAATAAATAATAGCAAAAAAACTAATGGTGAGGGAATCCCCGCCAAGCGTGTTATCACAGGATTATTTCCACGCGTGTCACTTAGTGTTAATGTTCACATAACAATTACGATCTAGCTTGTGCACTACATAATTTCTTACGAAGAAGTTGTTCCCATACATACAAATCTTATGACATATTAGAGGTGTAGAAGACACCACTGGTAGTACAATTAGTCTAGGGCTAAGACCAGATTCAGACAGTTTGTTAAATAGAATAGAACAGTTGTTCTCAGCACGACCCGCCCCGATGGCCTTATCTAGTATTACTAGATAATCTAGGTTTCACAGTTCAAGGAGGACCCAGAACTATAGGAAATAGTGGCATAAGTTTCGACTGTGTCAAAACTATTTCTAATATTCTTACAAGAACTACTTCGTTCAAGAATATTGAAGTTTGTCCTTTCAACATCCCAGAAACTGGATCTATAGCACAGATTAGCCTATAGAAGAGAGGCCCGACGTGACAGGATTAGCAGAGCATCCGCTCGCTAAAGACACCGAGGTAACAGCTCAATGATACTCTACGGAGAGTAAGAGCCATATCGGCATCAGCGAAGTCTTCGGACTTAACCAGTGGAAGGTCACTCTTCCAGCAGCCCCGCCGCCCCCACCTCCGGAACCCCCAGCAGTGGCACCCCCAGTGGCATTCGACAACGATAGGATTAGTTCCTGGAGTTGTGTGATTTTCACGCCACAAGTACCACCCCCCGTTAACTATATAGCGAACTCCAATGAAAGGAGGAACCTTCCCAACAGAATTCACGACCGTGTCTTCTATACGGGAATAGTTAACCCTCAGGATGTTAGGTTAACCACCATCTCTCGGTTAGCCAAACACCAAACTTAGTCAGCAACGCAATAGAACGAGACTAAGCGAGTATATCAGTAACTCCAATTGGAACGAGATATATCTCATGTAATGTATTTTAGTTTTATAATTGAATTGAATATTAGATTCTAAGATTGTACAGTTAGTTTTAGGCGTATATGAAATAAAAGTGATTGAACAAGGTAGTATATTTTTTCTCAATCATATATTATTTTCAATCCAGAGTCAATATGATTATTAAAACTACTTTCCCTAAGGATATCATTGATTCGTTCTGGCATTGTGAAGCAGCAGTAATCGATTTAACTCGATCTCTAGTTTCAGGGCACGATCTTTATATAGATAGGTGGTTCAACATTGTAAGACTGGCAGATGAGCTCTTAGCAAGGGTTTTCGTTGTTCCGGCACAATAATGAGAAATAGACTCCCAAAAAATACTTATCTTCCAAAATAAAAGAAACTTAGGAAAAGTGACATTAGAGGCTCCTCCAGTGTAAGTGTGCGAGAAGATGGGGCTATAGCTATTACAATGTGGATGGATAACAAAGCAGTTTTAATGATCTCAACAAACAATTCGATTGAGCCTAAGGCAGATATAAAAAGGTGGTCAAAAAAAGATAAGTGCTATATACAAGTTCCTCAACCAAAGGTGATTTAGTCTTATGACAAAAACATGGGTGGTATTGACTTGGCGGACAGAATGTTATCTTACTGACCGTCAAGATCACGTACAAAAAAATGGACCGTTCGAGCCATTTTGCACTTTTTGGACCTAGGATTGAGTAAAGCATGGTTACAAATGAGAGAGAAGACTTCGAAAAGTAGCTACTACAGATATTCAACAATTTAGGAATTTTAAGTTGGAATTTGGGAAGAACATGATCTTAAAAATTTCTTCTAGTACAACTGCTAGTGATGACGACGAGAGTGAGGAAGCCAAAGCCAACCGGAGTGTTTTCTCAGATCGGAGGAGGAGCGCTGATCCATCTTTAGAGAGTAAAGATATCACTGGTAAATGGTGTGGAGTGCATTTGCCGGAGGTTACCAGGAGTGTGCAAAAACGGTGTGCTTTACCCAAATGTGTAAAAAATCCACTGTTTTTGCACTAAGTGTAAAGTTAACTTATGGCTTATTGATGGAAGGAATTGCTAATAGAAATACCACACAAAGTAAATGATTTTAGTTAATAAGTAAATAAGTGTTATTCAATCAATTTGATTAATTAAGTCATTTTTATCATAAAGTAAATTATACACATGGTAACCCCTTGTGCTTGTTTATTCAAAAACCCTGACTCTGAGACCGAAGTGCTTATTATTAGGACATCTACAAAATGCATTTAACAGAAGCTAGGATTTTTTTCAACATTTTTCACGTTATGTTTGAACCAAATTAAAGAATAATATTTACAGTTTCAGTGAAATAAAGCAAAATTTGTTTTCAGGACTTGGCGACCATTGATGTTAGTGCCTGATAGTAGGCACTTCGGTTTTTATTCAGTAAGAACGCACACAATACTCAGGACTATGTGACAGTGAAATGAAGTGTCTGATACTAGTCACATCGGCTTTTGTTAGTATTAAACATTAAAAATTTCACGACCCAGGAGGATAAGAAAGAAACTCAAGTCACAGGTAGGAAAAATCATGTATTTTCCATAGAATAGGATTTAATATAAATGTATTGTCCATGTGCCAAAACGTTTATACTTCAACGTTAAATATTGTTCTAGAATTGTTAAAATAACGTACAATATAGATTTTACAGACGACTTAAAAGGTATAACCAATTAGCTGTTTGAGTGAACAAAAATGTTTCCATTAGATTATAGAGGAATAAGGATCATTGAGAATACATTAATTGGAATGTTAGCTAATCTCTTAATAATTGTTCACAGTGCAATAAACTCGCAGGTTGATAATGTTGACATAACAACTACGATCTAGCTTGTTGTACACTACATAATTTCTTACAAAGAAGTTGTTCCCAGACATACAAATCTTATGACATGTTTGATGTAGAAGACATCACTGCTAGACAATTAGTCCAGAGAGTTTGTTAAATAGAATAATAAATAAAACAACAATAAATTCAAGTCTATTTGAAATGTCATAAAGTCTGTTACCAACATTGGGAAGTCGAAAGAAAATGATACTGATGTATCACCTGAATCTTTTAATGAATATTTTATTTTAGGTGTTGCAGAAAACAAACAAATCTGTGTGTAATTTTATGTGTCGAGAATTAAAGTAGAAGAATTACATGAAACTATGTTGAAATTGAAGAAAATTAGCTCTCCATTTACATGTCACATAATTTACTCTTGTATTTTAAATGTAATCGTTCCTGAACAACTAAAATGAAATAAAGTTATATCAGTATACACAAGAGGTCCAAAAGAAGAATGCCAACATTATACCCCGATATCGATAATACCTACAATAGCAAAAATATTTAAGAAAGTCATAAACATTCAAATGACATAATACTTAATAGAAAATCACCATATTTTCAGCAAAAAGCAATTTGGATTCCGTTCTGACCATAATACTTATAAAGCACTCTTAAATTACTTCGAATTCTGTTTGGATAGAATTAGAAGAGAACCCCAATACAAAGTAGATTATTTGATTTAAGAAAAAGCATTTGTTACAATCACACGTAATTTTACAAAAAAATTAAAATACTATGGATTTTCAGACAAAGCAGTTAAATTAATCCAATTCTATCTCCAAAACCGATATCTGTATTTGTTAGATGCAAATACTAAAAACAATTATTCATTACACATAGTGTTCTACAAGGGTCCATTTTGGGACCAACCCTATTTATTATTCATATAAAATATTTAGCAAATTATATTACAGGTCAGTATACTAAAATCTTAGAATTTGCTGATGATATCTCACTTATACGGCAAGGCTTAAATTACAATAATCTACGTGACGAAAAATCCCACATTATTATCAAGTGGTATTCAGAACATAAATTAACAATCAATACAAATAAAACACAAGATATAGTATTTTCATTGGATCCACAAAAATATTTAAAAAAACTGCAATTTTTAGGAGTTCATTGACACATATTACTTGAAACGCAACGCATTTTTTACTGATTATATATCAAAAGGAATTTTTGCTCTACTAAGAATTAAACATCACGTAAATACTTTTATTTATGGTATAACATTCATTAATAGTATGGTATACTATAAATGTATACTGATCTTTCTTTAATAATATACCATTCATTCAAGGGCGTAGCCAGGATTTTCTTTTGGGGGGTGCTGACTTTGAAGGGTCATCACGGGGGGGGGGTGTTAGCCCCCCCCAACCCACGAGGGTTCAGGGAAATTTTGTAAATTTTAGGGCAAAATTGTGGGTTTTAAGGAAATTTGAGCATTTTTTAAAATCTATTATTTCGATTCATTACGGACCATAGGAAAATGTAAGACCGAAGGGTGACTTTGTGCCTTACCTTTACGTTCGACAATTACCCTTATATATTACTAACACAGTCAAATTCATTAGGATAAAAATAAAGAAATAATAAATAAAAATGTGATTTTTATTACTTTAAAAAAGATAACATCACTTATTGCTTTGATGGCATGGCATAAAAAACTACAAGAGAATAAGCTTCCTGGGCACGCTCGCCATTACATTCAGTACTTGTTCTGGTGAAACACTGACATTGCCGTAGTGAACGGACAAGAGTGCAAGATCAGTTAATTTTTCATCATTCATCCTGTTTCTTAAGTAATTTTTTATTCTTTTCATTGTCGAAAATGTTCGTTCGGCTGTGCATGTTGAAACTGAAAACAAAAACAATTGATTAAAAAAGACTTCATAAAGCCAAATTGTGTTTTTTTACATTTTATTTAATAAGAGTTTGGTTCTAAGTTCATAAAAAGACACGTATCAAAGGTAAGTCAATACTTACAGGCTTTGCATCTTAAAAGGCATTTTGTAATTTAATAAAGGCACTACTGAAAGATGAATTTTAAAAAGTTTAGTGTTTAAGGTAGTAACTGAACCAGTTATTATTTGTTTGGGAAAATTTTATAATTAAGCCTGAAGTAATAAAAAATCCTGAACCTTAATATTAACTGAACTTACCTGGAAGTGTTGCCAAGGTTTTAAGCAAATGGTGAATATGTGGGGAAAATGCCTTATCGCAGTTATCCAGACATTCAGAAATAGTAGGAAATTTCTTCTTTGTCACCAGCTTTTCTTTTTCCCACTTGTTGCACCATAGTATGTACTCTGCTTTAGC
This sequence comes from Stictocephala bisonia, assembly GCA_035578905.1. Lineage (NCBI taxonomy): Eukaryota > Metazoa > Arthropoda > Insecta > Hemiptera > Membracidae > Stictocephala > Stictocephala bisonia. The sequence goes on from JAQJVL010005059.1 coordinate 8,713, forward strand.
TTCTGATGCAGCAGCAGCCCCGTCTTCAAAATAAAGGGACAGTTTATCTATCTCATCAACGTAATTTCTGGATGCATGGTTTGGAAGTATAACTCTTAGTGCATTTAACACATCATCCTGGCCATTACTGAATCTGCTCTTGAGGTGTACTAATAAGTCATCCAATGAGGGAACAAAAATAGTTCTTCTGAAATACTCCTCAACGTTATCATGAGGATAGTTTTCTCTGTTAGTTTGCCTTCCCGCCAGTCTAGGCACCTTCAATTCAGCACCAAAATAGAGTTTTTTATGAGCCTCAGAAGCTGACTCAAACAATTTGTGAAACTCAACATCAATTTCATCTCTCAAAACCTGCAATGTCTCTATGACAGAAGTAGCATATCTGTATACTGAGCTTAAATCGGCATTCGGACTCTGTAAATACTTTGAAAGAGGCAAAGTATAAGTAAACAACTTTTCACAAGTCAAGAGGGACAACAAAAAGTCACTTTTCTCGATAGCAGCAACCAGTCCACTTGCACGTGATGATATGGAACGGTTACACTCTGATAGCTCGAACAAACTGGGGACAATAGCTTCATAAAGCTCAACAAACACGTTAACTGCGTCGTGTCTCTCAATGAACCTAGTTTCACAAACACTGAGCAACCTGGTTTTTTTTGCTTTCTGAAACATACTTTTTTATATTTGATTTGAGTAAGTCCCCAGCATACGCATTATTTCTGAATAAGTTACAAATTTCTGTCATGGTGCCAAGACAGTTTCTTACGTTTTTCTCACATAAAGCTGATGACAATACAAGATTCAACCTGTGAGACACGCAATGAACGTAAATTGCTTTTGGGTACAGTTGTTTTATTTTAGCTTGTACGCCGTTAAATTGCCCACTCATAGTACTAACTCCATCATACCCTTGACCAACCAACTTTTCCATTTCAAGACCTAGTTTTGTACATTGGCCTAAGATAACAGTTGTAATACCTTCGGCAGTCATGTCAGTTACAGGTGCAAAAGTAAGGAAATCCTCATGAACTGTGTTTTGTTCATCAACAAAACGTACAGACAAAGAGAGCTGCTCTGTACCCGAGACATCTAAAGTTTCGTCTGCAATTATTGTAAAGGCACCAGATGTGTTTGCATTCTCTACAATTTTGTCTTGAATAATTTTTGAGCAAATACCTAAAATCTCGTTTTATATGGAAGCACTCACATAGGTTGCATTTCTTGGTGATTTAAGTAGATGATTTTTCAATTTTTCGTCCCCACTACTTGCTCTATATCTTAGTAGAGCCCTGAACTTCCCATCCTTGTGATGCGGCTTTTCCAAGAGAACTGGACCATAGTTTTCGGGATCGTGTTCCTTGCCTCGCAAAGGAAGCTCATTTTCCCCACAAAAAATCACTGTTTCAATTATGGGTTTCAAGGCCTCTCTATTTTCTACAACCAGTTTTTTTCTCTGTGTGTCAACTTGAGATGCAACACTGTCCATTTTCATACGTAAAACATTCAAATAGTGTTCAGCCGAAGCAGTGCATTTCTTGTGATAGTCAGTACTGGCGTGAACTTTAAATTTTTCCAATGCACTTTGCCATTTCGTAAATGGTGAGCCAACTAACGAACCTATACTTTCATGACTCCCTTTGCCTACGCTTTCAGTACAAAAAGCTATACAGTACTTGCAAAAAGCTCCATTAAAGGATTGTGAATACGCCAGCCAAGGGTATTTTATGAGCCAGTTGTGTTGAAACTTTCGTTTTTGCCCGCCTGCCATATTAGTTGGAAAATTAAAGTTTCCACTTGGGGTAAATGCATCTGCATCTAGCAATATTTTACGCCTCAATTGGTCCATATTTTTAATAGAATGAGGAGAAAAAAGTAATTCTGAAATCTTACCGATATCATTTTACGGGAGCTCGCCACATTTTTGCCCCTGTGGCTGTGAATTAGTGTTTTTAGTACTCCCACTACCAATTTCAACTTCAACACAACTACCACTGCCAGAGCTTTCATTCTCTTGAATATTAGTTGAACTACAAGCTGAAGCTTCATTTTCAATTGCTACTTTGGTTTGTTTTTGTTTTGAAAAATAACTCACAATAGTTTTATTTTGTACCTGCCGACGTTTCATATTTTATTTCAAATATAATCGCACTATACTTAAATATTTAACGTACAAACAACGCACTGACCTGATGGCAGACAATACACAGTAACTCTACACAGACTCACATGACACAGCAATACTACAGTGCTAGCACTACGAGTGTGATCTGACGACTGATGTGCGAGTTGAGTTGCTAGGCATGCTGGGTAGTGAGTAGCAGCTGGGTCGTCGACCCCGCCCGTACGTACACTCAACCACAAAAGAGGACTCGTTCGTTTGAGTGTCACGCTGCGTACAGTCCGTGCCAACTAACCTCTCTCATTAGTTCGATAAACCAACCGGCATGGTATCAACACAGGTTTATTGAGCAGGTTAAAAAAAGCCTCAGTTAGTTATTGTTAAAATATTTAATTTTATGAGAATTTCGGGGGTGCTGGAGCACCTTCAGCACCCCCCCTGGCTACGCCCTTGCATTCATTCATCCACAGCCACTTACCTTACTGCAAACTACTCTGTGGTTCTGTGGCAATATCCTATAAAAAATCTATAAATTACAAAAAAAGACCATCAAAACAATAAAAAATATTCCCCAAAAGGCAAACTGTAAACCGTCCTTTAAAGAACTTGAATACATAAAAGAAATCTAAAAGAAGATACCTCCAAGAAAACAATACAAAAGTACCTGTCCATAAATTGTCTATAAAGAATTTAAGATTTAAAATTTCTACAAATGTGAGAATATTATCAACCTACCTACCTAACCTATTCCACCTTTTAGATTTGCTATATTAGTTTACTAATGTATAATACGTTTTTATTACATGAAGATGTGTTCATATTTAAATGTATTTAGGCCTAATAAGATTTTGGTTTTGAATTGATATAATTTTTATTAACTGCCTGATCTTGTTACTATATTTTGATTGTATAAATTGATTAACGTGCGACTATTGTTGTCAATGACTTCTTGTAAGAGGTCTCCTGGTAAATCTTCGTTCGTACACAATCCATGGACAAACCTTGTTGTAAAATGTATATAGTTTTGTAGTCCGATCTACTGATATACTATTCAAATGAGAGGTGTGAAAATGGTAAACTGATACACAATTATATTTGACATCGCACACACCCAGTTCTTTTAGGTAAAATCGCCCGCCAACAAAAAAACCATCCATATCGATTATAACTTCGTATGTTCAGAATACACTGTGTTGCCTGTGAAGATCTGATGACCTCAACACACTATCCATCACGAACATGCACTTTCGAATGATGACCAACTTAACGCCTCATACACACGCACGCACGCACGCACGCACGCACGCACGCACGCACGCACGCACGCACGCACGCACGCACGCACGCACGCACGCACGCACGCACGCACGCACGCACGCACGCACGCACGCACGCACGCACGCACGCACGCACGCACGCACGCACGCACGCACGCACGCACGCACACACACACACACACACACACACACACACACACACACACACACACACACACACACACACACACACACACACACACACACACACACACACACACAAACGAATGAAAGAAATACGAAATTATATTGATCAGACAATACCACTATATTTTTACAATATCACTTTAATTTAACAAAATTAACCTCATAATTTACCAGGATTTTTCTAAGTTTATCACAAGCAAATCGACTCACAAATCTATGTTGATGCGACCCACAAACCAATAAAAATACAATATATAGTTATATATTCTACGTCATCATTTGCTATTTTTGTTGAATTTGGAAAATGACTTATATTTTACGTACAAGACTCATTGTTTTATGCGTTCGAAATTAATGCGTTTGTCAAAATGCTTATTTTGCTAATAAATGTCTAGCTACGATAAATTTCATAATTTTTCATATTCAAAACATGATTTATATGTTTAAGCACCCTAAAAGCATAGTTCATAATCAATTACTACCAAAAATGAAATTTGTGATAGCCAGTAGGATTTAAATTGACTAACTAATCTATATAAGTTTATTAATATTATAATTAGGATATGATAGTATAAATTCAACTCGTCTGATCCGATCCAATTGTAAATTGAAGAAAGTTAAAAATGTACATAAAAAAACTTTTACTTCAACCGCGGAACAGAGTGCTGTCTTGTATCTATTCTTCAGTGCCTTGTGTCCGCCGCAGGAATATTCATTCACATAAATGCTTAGGTTCGGTAGTTCCGATAAATTTTTTCAAACTTCGGCACTCTCACAAGATTGTAATGTTCCAAATTGGCACGATTGAAATATCCAGCTGCTTCTAGAGCGTCACGTTCAATATGTTCATCTTTGTATCCTATTAGACGCCATTCATCTTGTGCGTGTTTTGATAAACATGCGACTAGCGTTGTCAGTGACTCTTGTGGGAGGTCCCCTGGTAAATCTTCGTTCTTGGACAATCCATGGACAAACCTTGTTGTAAAATTTATAGTTTTGTAGTCTGATCTACTGCCATACTATTCAAATGAGAGGTGCGAAAATCACGTTCTAGTTAGATTTACCGTGTGTTACGGTTACCGTCATTTATCGAGTCGGTCAATTTTACCATGTAACGGTTACCGTCATTTATCGAGTCGGTCAATTTTACCGTGTTACGGTTACCGTCATTTATCAAATCGGTCAATTTTACCTTGTTACGGTTACTGTCATTTATCGAGTCGGTCAATTTTACCGTGTTACGGTTACCGTCATTTATCGAGTCGGTCAATTTTACCGAGTTACGGTTACCGTCATTTTATCGAGTCGATCAATTCTACCTTGTGTTACGGTTACCGTCATTTTATCGAGTCGATCAATTCTACCTTGTGTTACGGTTACCGTCATTTATCGAGTCGGTCAATTTTACCGTGTTACGGTTACCGTCATTTATCGAATCGGTCAATTTTACCTTGTTACGGTTACTGTCATTTATCGAGTCGGTCATTTTTACGGTGTTACGGTTACCGTCATTTATCGAGTCGGTCAATTTTACCGAGTTACGGTTAACGTCATTTTATCGAGTCGATCAATTCTACCTTGTGTTACAGTTAGCGTCATTTATCGAGTGGGTCAATTTTACCATGTTACGGTTACCGTCATTTATCGAGTCGGTCAATTTTACCGTGTTACGGTTACCGTCATTTTTTGAGTCGGTCAATTTTACCGTGTTACGGTTACCGTCATTTATCGAGTAGGTAAATTTTACCGTGTGTTACGGTTACCATCATTTATCGAGTCGGTCAATTTTACCGTGTTACGGTTACCGTCATTTTTCGAGTCGGTAAATTTTACCATGTTACAGTTACCGTCATTTATCGAGTTGGTCAATTTTACCGTGTTACGGTTACCGTCATTTATCGAGTCGATCAATTCTTCCGTGTGTTACGGTTACCGTCATTTATCAAGTCGATCAATTCTTCCGTGTGTTACGGTTACCGTCTTTTATGGAGTCGGTCAATTTTACCGTGTTACAATTACCGTCATTTTATTGAGTCGGTCAATTCTACCGTGTGGTACGGTTACCGTCATTTATCGAGTCGGTCAATTTTACCGTGTTACGGTTACCATCATTTATAAAGTCGGTCAATTTTACCATGTTACGGTTACCGTCATTTATCGAGTCGGTCAATTTTACCTTGTTACGGTTACCGTCATTTATCGAGTCGGTCAATTTTACCGTGTTACGGTTACCGTCATTTATCGAGTCGGTCAACTTTACCGTGTTACGGTTACCGTCATTTATCAAATCGGTCAATTTTACCTTGTTACGGTTACTGTCATTTATCGAGTCGGTCAATTTTACCGTGTTACGATTACCGTCATTTTATTGAGTCGGTCAATTCTACCGTGTGGTACGGTTACCGTCATTTATCGAGTCGGTCAATTTTACCGTGTTACGGTTACCATCATTTATAAAGTCGGTCAATTTTACCATGTTACGGTTACCGTCATTTATCGAGTCGGTCAATTTTACCGTGTTACGGTTACCGTCACTTATCGAGTCGGTTAACTTTACCATGTTACGGTTACCGTCACTTATCGTGTGGGTCAATTTTACCGTGTTACGGTTACCGTCATTTATCGAGTCGGTCAATTCTACCGTGTGTTACGGTTACCGTCATTTATCGAGTCGGTCAATTCTACCGTGTGTTACGGTTACCGTCATTTATCGAGTCGGTCAATTTTACCGTGTGTTATGGTTACCGTCAATTATCGAGTCGGGCAATTCTACCGTGTGTTACGGTTACCGTCATTTATCGAGTCGGTCAATTCTACCATGTGTTACGGTTACCGTCATTTATCGAGTCGGTCAATTCTACCGTGTGTTACAGTTACCGTCATTTATCGAGTCGGTCAATTTTACCGTGTGTTACGGTTACCGTCATTTATCGAATCGGTCAATTTTAGCGTGTGTTACGGTTACCGTCATTTATCGAGTCGGTCAATTTTACCGTGTTACGGTTACCGTCATTTATCGAGTCGGTCAATTTTACCGTGTTACGGTTACCGTCATTTATCGAGTCGGTCAATTTTACCAAGTGTTACGTTTAAGTACTTGTTTCGTGTGTATATAGTTTTAACTTTGTCTATAGTAGGCCTAATAGTGTAGAAGTAGTGTATTTAGCGTATATTTTCATTCATTCTACTCACTTCTAGTGTAAATATGGATCCCCTAAGTTGTAGCCAATCTCTAAGAGTAAATGATCCTGATTTTAGTGACAGAGTTCGTGGAATGTTGAGCTCAGAGGACGAAGGAAACGAAACTGACAATTATTCACCTGTAGATGACTCGGACGCCGATCTGGATTATGTTTTACCAGATGAATGTGCTGAAGAAAATTCAGGAACTAGTGCTGACGACAGTGAAGATGACGACATGAAGGAAGAAGATTGTAGGCAGGTAGATATTGTAAATTCACTTGGGGGAAACCTACCTATTCCACCTTTTTTTTCTTAAAGGAATGACTAAAAAACAAATCAGACCTTCTAATGCTTGGAAACGTGATCCACCAGTACGAAATGTCAGGACTCCAGCCAGATACGGAACATTATAAGGGGTAAATTGCCAGGAATCATAGGTTCGGCGCTGGGAAATGTAACCATTATATTTTACGTACAAGACTCATTGTTTTATGCGTTCGAAATTAATGCGTTTGTCAAAATGCTTATTTTGCTAATAAATGTCTAGAGACGATAAATTCCATAATTTTTCATATTCAAAACATGATTTATATGTTTAAGCGCCCTAAAAGCATAGTTCATAATCAATTACTACCAAAAATGAAATTTGTGATAGCCAGTAGGATTTAAATTGACTAACTAATCTATATAAGTTTATTAATATTATAATTAGGGTATGATAGTATAAATTCAACTCGTCTGATCCGATCCAATTGTAAATTGAAGAAAGTTAAAAATGTACATAAAAAAACTTTTACTTCAACCGCGGAACAGTGTGCTGTCTTGTATCTATTCTTCAGTGCCTTGTGTCCGCCGCAGGAATATTCATTTACAAAACTGCTTAGGTTCTGTAGTTCCGATAAATTTTTTCAAACTTCGGCACTCTCACAAGATTGTAATGTTCCAAATTGGCACGATTGAAATATCCAGCTGCTTCTATAGCGTCACGTTCAATATGTTCATCTTTGTATCCTATTAGACGCCCTTCATCTTGTGCGTGTTTTGGTAAACGTGCGACTAGCGTTGTCAGTGACTCTTGTGGGAGGTCCCCTGGTAAATCTTCGTTCGTGGACAATCCATGGACAAACCTTGTTGTAAAATATATAGTTTTGTAGTCTGATCTATTGCCATACTATTCAAATGAGAGGTGCGAAAATCACGTTCTAGTTAGATTTACCGTGTGTTACGGTTACCGTCATTTATCGAGTCGGTCAATTTTACCTAGTTACGGTTACCGTCATTTATCGAGTCGGTCAATTTTACCGTGTTACGGTTACCGTCATTTATCGAGTCGGTCAACTTTACCGTGTTACGGTTACCGTCACTTATCGAGTCGGTCAATTTTACCGAGTTACGGTTACTGTCATTTTATCGAGTCGATCAATTCTACCTTGTGTTACGGTTACCGACATTTATCGAGTCGGTCAATTTTACCGTGTTACGGTTACCGTCATTTATCGAGTCGGTCAATTTTACCGTGTTACCGTTACCGTTATTTTATCGAGTCGGTCAATTCTACCGTGTGTTACGGTTACCGTCATTTATCGAGTCAGTCAATGCTACCGTGTGTTACGGTTACCGTCATTTATCGAGTCGGGCAATTTTACCGTGTTACGGTTACCGTCATTTATCGAGTCGGTCAATTCTACCGTGTGTTACGGTTACCGTCATTAATCGATTCGGTCAATTCTACCGTGTGTTACGGTTACCGTCATTTATCGAGTCGGTCAATTTTACCGTGTTACGGTGGTAAACCATCAGTCGGCATGTTTTTCGATTTACGAAAGGCATTCGACATGATAGACCATAAAATACTGCAAGAAAAAATCAGTTCTATGGGTATTAGGGGTAAAGCCCATTCGTGGATCTGCTCCTATCTCAGTGGTAGAACTCAGCAGGTAAAAATGCCTTTTACTGACGCAGGGAACTGTGAACAGTGGACCACCTCTTCTACGGAACTGGTTCCTGCGGGGGTTCCTCAGGGTTCGGTTTTGGGGCCTGTATTGTTTCTTATATTCATAAATGATCTTCCCTTAGGAGTGGGTGATCAACTAACAGAGATTTGCCTATTTGCTGACGACACTTCTTTGTCCATTTCAGCTGCCGACCGGACAGACATTATCGTTAAGGCATATGAAAAGGTAAATGTACTTCTTCAGTGGTTCAGTTCAAATAAAATGGTTATTAATAGTAATAAAACGCAAATAATTGATTTCCGAATAAATAAAAGCGATGATGCTACTCCACTTACATTCTTCATAGGAGACTCAGAAATTAATACCACCTCCACAACGAAATTTCTTGGAGTGCAAATAGACCAACATCTTCGCTTCAAAGAACACATAAACCAGGTTAGCAAGCGTTTAAGCTCTGGGGTCTTCATTCTCAGAAACATATCATCATACCTGGACGCTAGTGTAGGATTGGCTGCTTACTATGGGGTAATTTTCCGTTCTTGAACTACGCTGTGGAGGTATGGGGCTATGAAAACTTCAGAACTAAATTTATATTCAGACTCCAGAAAAGAGCGATTAGGACCATCTTTAAGAAACCCTTCCGCTTTTCATGTAAGCCACTTTTTCAGGAGCACAATATTCTAACATTTCCATCTCTTTACATCTTAAAATCAATCTTGTTTGTCCGTAAAAATATAAAGCTTTTCCAATCCAATAGCAAAATAACACACTTACAATCTTCGCTCAAAACACAACATCAGTTTACCGCCTCATAAAACAAGCTTCTATGGGAGACAAGTTTCATGCAGTGGGGTCAGGCTCTTCAACTCACTACCGGACTCATTAAAATCTGAAAGAGACGTGGTCAGATTCGAAAAAAATCTGAGAGAAGTAATGCTGCAGGGCGCTTTTTACAGTGTTCCGGAATATTTGTCAATGTCATTGGTTCCTTAATTGCAGGTAACTTCTTTTGTTAGAAGTAGTAATAATATTGTTTTAAAATCTATGATTACTATTATACTTATGGTTATTTTTATTGTTTTATAGATGATTGACGCTAATATGCAACTGTTTGTGTTGTTTATTTTAAATAAAGATGATTTGATTTGATTTGAATATTTACTGAGTTTGCACTCAACTTGTGTGGTGCGTGGTGGTAGATGTTTGTATATTAGATTGGTCACATTGCATGCAAGCAAGCCATGGAAGTTTCGGCTAAGTTCGGAACGAATCGTACGCTACAGCTAGTTTCGTCTGTCCTCAAGGTCAGTTCAGTGAAGTTCAAGCGCTCTCAGTCACATAGGCAGTATGTGACGTCAATTCGGTAGCTATGTGCGTGGGTTCTTTTCTGTGAAAATGATTCGATAGTGTTGCTTTCTTTGTGTTATTTCTGATTGTTAAAATGGCAACTAAAAAACGTAAAGTTGATTCAGAATGTCGTGTTCTTAAAGATGAGTGGACTTTTAAACACATGCCAGTTACGTTGTAGCATACAATATTGCAAAAAGTAACAAAACACTATCTGATGGTGAGTTTGTTAAAACTTGTATGCTCCAAGTTAGTGAAATTATGTGTCCTGAAAAGAAAAAAGACTTTGAGGCAGTAAGTTTGTCTCGAAAAACAATTACTTCCAGAATTGAGGTAATTGATAAGCAGCTGTTATCACAACTTGAGTCAAAGATAAAAGATTTTAAATTCTGTTCTTTTGCTTTGGATGAAAGTACGGACATAACGGACACAGCACAATCTATAATTATATAAAATCCAATGAATGTTTGTTTGTCTATCCTTTATGCGCTACCAAACCGTCCAGCCGATCGCCATGAAACTTGGGGAAGTTGTTCTATATATATATATATAATTCGATGCTTTCAGCGGGGATCGAAATAGACATATTTCTGGATACAGTTAGGGCTTTTAAATATAAATGTCTAATGTTTTTCAAGTCCCATTAACTAAATAATTTATTTTTCGCAAAAATGTTTATTATTTGCCTTCTATTTTTTCATATATTTAATGTAAAATGTGCCTTTAACAGTCTAGATCATTGTTGTATTTGTATATATATATTGTTTCTTCTCATTGTACTATTTATTATATTTATATTGTTGTTTGTTTTGATTAATTGTTAGAATTTATATTTGTTACCTAGTGATAAGACTTTATATAGACATAGGTTTAATTGGGTGATTATGCTGTAAACCTCCCACAAGATAGAATAATGTATAAATGTATGAACTGCCTCAATGTAATTGGGTCTAGTACCTGTATTGGAGCATGAAAATAAAATAAATAAATAAATAAATAAAAATAAATATATACCCCAGGGAAGGTTTCTGTCCTATTCCCGTTTCTTCAATCCCTCAGGGCTCCATCCCTTGGACCTCTAAAGTTTCGATGTTAATCAAATAGCAGGATGCATGAAGGTATAATAAGTCAAATATAAAAAGAATATCAGCTGTGGGTTTTAAATATGTCAACATTATTTTTTTTTTTTTTGACAAATTTTTATTTACAATCTGTTTTTACAAAAACAATGAGTAAATGCGATAACATTATACAAGTAACACGCAGTTAGTTAATGTTCATCAACAAAACTAAATGATAAGCAGATTAGGGATTTATTTTGTGTAAGTGTTGTTAAAATGTGTCTCTTTCATTGCATCAAGTTTTCATTTGGTAATTAGGTAACTTAGTGTTAACTTGTTATTAAAGCTAAAAAAGATCTTTAGCTATTACCTTCCTTGATTATTTAATTCGGATTTGTTACTTTTCTTCTCATAATGTGACTTTTTCAAGACTTAATATTACCTAACCTTGAACTTGAACTTTGTTTACTTGTTTGTTGTTTTGTTTTTGTTACATCAGGTTATAATATGCAAAATGTTTTTTCTTCTAGTTCTTTGAATCAAAATCTTGTTAGTGAGCATAATTATAGCCAAATGAACAATAATATTTTGTCCTGCAGCACTGATAACCTTATACCACTACATATTAGTAACATGGCTAATCTTACCAATACGCACATGTCAAACAATGAGAATAATCATGGTTCTTGGCAAACTGTAACAGGTAATAAAAGAAATTTGAATGCGAACACATCCCACCGAAATGTGAAAAAACATTGTCAGAGTACCACAGGTAATCCTATCCCAGTTAAAAACAGTTTTGAAGTCTTAAATGACATTGTCGATAATGATCAAATGGATAATACCGATGCTACGTCAGTAGAAAGCAAACCACCTCCGATCTTCGTGCCGGACGTATCAGATATTAAATCAATGATTAAATTTATTGAATCCGCTTTTTTCAAACAAAGACGACACCTATAAATTGATTGGACAGAATCAAGCTAAAATTAGCCCTTTAACAGTAGAGGCTTACCGAAAATTAGTACATAGTCTAACAGATTGTAATCTTAATTTTCACACAATATCAATTAAAACAAGACAAATCTTACAGGGTTGTTTTAAGAAATATGCATCATTCCACAGATCTAAATGACATTAAACTTGCAATAGAGGAACACGGTCACCGAGTGAGAAACATTATCAACGCAAGACATTTCAAAACTAAATACCCACTACCCATGTTCTTCATAGACCTCGAGCCTGACACAAATAATAAAGCGGTATTTGAAATTGAATTCTTACTAAACGCTAAAATAGCCTTCGAGCCACCTCGCCAGAAAGTAGAGGTAGTTCAGTGCAAGAGGTGTCAAAATTACGGACACACCAAATCTTACTGCCGTCACCCTTTTCGCTGTGTTAAATGCGGTCAGGACCATGACTCGCGTCAATGCACCAAACAACAATCTACCCCACCTAAATGTGCACTTTGCGAGGGTAACCATTCCGCTAATTACAAGGGATGTACTGTGTACCGTGATATTAAACAGAAATCTTTTCCCCCTCTCAGAAAACGCTCATTGGCACACGATTCTCATCAAAAAGACTCTTCTGATACTCGCAAAAACACAACACCTTCGGACGATAATCGAAACGAGGACCGTTCGAAATTTGGATTAATAACATATGCTCAAGCTACTCTGGCCTCTAACGAAAGAGCCAACAGCGAGATTTCACTAAATCAAACCATCCAAAATTTTATTGACAAATTTGAAAAGATCATGCTTCAACAAAGCCAGCAAATAGGTACATTAATGAACCTATTGACCACTGTCATCTCAAAATTGAAATGAACCTTTTCCTAAGACTTTGTCTTTGGAATGCTAACGGCTTGGCTAATCATAACCAAGAGCTCCAAACTTTTATCTGCCACAATAAAATTGACATCATACTGATTTCGGAAACTCATTTTACTAATAACAGTTACTTCAAAATTCCTAAATTTTCGTTGTACACTGCTAATCATCCTGATAATACTGCGCATGGTGGTAGCGCTATCCTAATCAGAAGCAATATAAAGCACTATGAGTTGCCTAAATGTCAATATAATCATATTCAAGCAGCGAGTATCGTCATTGAAGACTGGACTGGTCCTCTGACTGTTTCTGCAGTATATAGCCCCCCAAGACACAACATAAGTTCACAACAATTCTCAGATTTCTTTGTCTCTTTGGGTAATAGGTTCTTAGCCGGGGGTGATTATAATGCCAAGCATACCATGTGGGGATCTAGGCTTATTAATCCCAGAGGTCGCCAACTTTTATCTTCTATAAATAACAACAATTTTAATCACATGTCGACAGGCCAGCCAACATACTGGCCAACTGATCAGCAGAAACTTCCAGACTTACTGGATTTGTTTATAACTAAAGGCATATCCCAGAACTACGTCAACCTGGAATCTAGTCTCGATCTGACATCCGACCATACACCTGTAATTGCCTCACTTAGCACTTCAATTTATACCAAATAGAAACCAGCAAATCTATGCAACAAGCACACCGATTGGAACTTATTTCAAATGCTAGTCAATGAAAACTTACCGCTGAAGATGCCACTGAAAACGAACGAGGAACTAGACGATGCTGTAGAACTCTTTAACTCTGTTATACAGAACTCAGCTTGGGAAGCCACGCCTCTAATTCAACAGCAAGAAAATACTATTAATTATCCTATACACATCAAAAGGAAAATAGCAGAAAAGAGAAGGTTGAGACGAATCTGGCAAAACTCAAGAAACCCAAGAGACAAGACCAATTTCAACAGGGCTGCTCAAGAGTTAAAACGTCTTATAAGTCAAATTAAAAATGAATGGTTTAATGACTATACCTCCAATCTTTCCCCCACAGACTCCACTAACTATTCACTATGGAAAGCTACAGCAAAATTAAAGAGACCCCAAGTGAATATCCCACCTATTCGTAAACCGGATGGTTCATGGGCAAAAACCAACCAAGAAAAGTCTGAACTGTTTGCTAAACACTTGTGCAATGTTTTCAAACCCAATACTACGGCTCAAAACGTGAATATGACTCAAGAAGTACAAGAAATACTAGAAGCTCCAAACCAGATGTCACTTCCAATAGAACCTTTTACACCCTCAGAGGTTAAAAACATCATTACGTCACATCTCAAACCTTATAAAGCACCGGGATATGACCTCATAACTGGCAAAATACTTAAAGAACTTCCCAGAAAAGCTATTCAGTTTTTAACCATTCTCTTTAATGCTATTCTTCGTACTGGTCATTTCCCTGCACAATGGAAAATTTCACAAATAGTTATGATTGCAAAACCTGGAAAGCCGTCAAACGAACTAGCGTCCTATAGACCGATAAGCCTTCTCCCAATCCCGTCTAAAGTGTTCGAAAAACTTTTCCTTCAACGTTTTCGAGTGATTATTGATGACAAAAAACTAATTCCAGACCATCAATTCGGTTTCCGTCAGAGTCACTCCACAATCGAACAAGTACACCGAGTTGTTGACATAATCAAACAAAGTTTTGAACGAAAAATGTTTTGTTCAGCAGCTTTCCTCGATGTGCGACAGGCGTTTGATAAAGTGTGGTTTGATGGCTTACTATACAAGCTTAAAATTAAAGTTCCTCATACTTATTTCAATATTTTCAACTCATATTTATCCAACAGACATTTTCGAGTCAAGTATGAAGATGCTTACGGTGAATTACACAAACAAGAAGCGGGTGTTCCTCAAGGAAGTGTGTTAGCTCCAGTCTTGTACACGATATACACTGCTGATACACCTGTTCACCCTAACGTAACAATAGCTACATTCGCCGACGACACTGCGCTCATCACTACTCATCACAACCCAATCACAGCTTCACACTCACTCCAGCTAGCTCTTAATGACTTGTCTGATTGGCTCAAGACGTGGAAAATTGCTGTCAACGAGAATAAATCTGCTCATATTACATTTACTACAAAAATTTACACATGCCCTCCAGTTTCCATCAACAACGTACTAATACCTCAAGTAAATGAAGTTAAGTACCTCGGAATGACACTCGACCGGAATGACGCTCACTTGGCAAAGTCATATCTGGAATAAAAGGTTATCTTTACATTCAAAATTTAGAAATCTTTATTGGCTTTTATCTCGAAACTCACAACTTTCTCTAGAAAACAAGCTCTTAGTCTACAAAACAGTTCTAAAGCCCATTTGGACGTACGGAATTCAACTTTGGGGTACAGCAAGTAATACAAATATTGAAATAATTCAACGATTTCAGAATAAAGCTCTCCGTTGTATTCTCCAAGCTCCATGGTATATAAATAACAACATACTCCATCGGGACACCAAAATTCCAAAAGTGAAACAAGAAATTTCAAGATTCAGTTCAAAATACATTTCAAAATTGGAAAACCATCCAAACTCCCTGCCACTAAACCTACTGGACAACAGTGATCATGTTTATAGACTTAACCGATTTCACGTGCTAGACCTAGATTCTCGTTTCAGGGAATGATGTTGTAAATGTCAAAATTATACTGTTTATATTTTTATGTTTTGATTTCTTGTGAAGCTATATTAATTGATTGATTTATTTGATTAACAGCTGTTAAATAAAAAGAAATATAGTAAAATTGTGGTAGGCAAAACTTTCAAAATTAAAAATAATTGAGTACAGTAGTAAACTATACAAAACATCAGCTGTTGTAAATTGGATACTATGTAAACTGAAAGATTGCTGCACATTTCAATGATAAAATCAAAACTCAATATTATGACCAGCGAAGCGGGCGGGTACAGCTAGTTACTCATATTAATAAGAGGTATCGATGAAAAATTTGTTGTTACTGAAGAATTAGCTTGTATGCATTCATTGAAAGGAACAACAAAACGAGCTGATATTTTTCAGGAATTTAAAGAAACTGTCACATCTTTGAAAGTTTCTGTGAACAATATTTGTAATATTACTACTGATGGTGCTCCAAATATGATAGGGGCAAAAACTGGTTAGCGAGGCATATTTGAGGCATCATTTCCTGAAAACGAAGTTGTTTTTCTTCATTGTGTCATACATCAAGAAGCCCTGTGTAAATCGGCTCTTGACATGAACCATGTGCTTAACGTTGTTATTAAGCTTGTTGATAGCATTCGATCACGAGCACTGAATCATAGACAATTTCGGGAGTTTCTTGAAGAATTGCAGTCTGAGTATTATGATTTACTTTTGAAAGAAATTGTATGGTTTTCAGACTTTGCATTTTTCACAGATCTTCTCAGCCATAAGGCCTTGTCAAAATCAAGTTTCCCAAACCTGAAAACTCATGCTCAGAAGATAACTGCAATGTTTGCATCTTCCTACATCTGTGAACAGGTGTTTTCCACCATGAAGCTACGGAAAAACGGCATAAGAAACCGGTTGACTGACAATCACTTAGCTTCACTGTTGCGAATCAGCTCATCCCAATTTCTGCCAGATTATGAACAACTTTTAGAATCACAGTCTCAGTTTCATATGCCACATACACCTTCATACTCTGCCAAAGAATAATCTTGATTTTTTACATTTTTTGTTTTACACTTCTAGCCATTAAACTAACATATAAGTAAGATAAGCTTATACACTGCGTGTAAATTATCATTTTAAAATAAAATTTATCATTTATAGAGATTTGTTTTGTTTTCGGCCCGCCAACAAATTTCTTATATGATTTGGCCCTCCACTTAAAAGGTTTGCCCATGTCTGGTCTAGGCCACCTCTCTAGTCTGTCACGTGTTGTCTTCTTATACTTATAGATTGTTGTTTATTAGTATATTAACAGTATATTAGTGTTTAGCTTACTAGTTAATTCTTTATTTTTGAAAGTGGGGTTGAGTGGAATTCATCGTAATGAGTAAGAAACGGAAGATTGATCAAGAAAATCGTGATTTCCAAGATCGTTGGGAATTAGAATATTTGTTTACTAACAGCAAGAACGACCCTCAGTGCTTGGTGTGTTTTCAAGTGATTGCTGTCATCAAAGAATACAACATTAAAAGACATTACCAAACACATCACAAACAGAGGTATCGCAAATATACAGGTTATGCTAGAAGTACTATTTTGCATGATCTTAAGGGGAAGTTATTTAAACAAAAACAAGTATTTTCTGCTGTCACTACTAAACAACGTCCAGCTCTTAAAGCCTCTATTCTTGTGTCTAATGAATTAGCAAAAGCAAAAAAACCATTTTCAGACGGAGAACTAATTAAGAAATGTGCTATTTTAATGGCTGAAGCTTTTAATGATGACAAATGTGCAAAAGATTTTGCAAGTGTCCCTTTGTCTCATCAAACAGTTGCTCGTCGGGTTTCTGAGATCGGAATACAGATAACTAATGACATTGAAGAGCTAGTTAATAGATGTAAATATTTTTCCATTGCATTGGACGAGAGTACAGACATTTCTGACACTAGTCAACTATTGATTGTTGTATTTTTTGATTTGTATTTCTTGATATTTGTATTGATTGAACTGTATTTATTCATACAGTTGATGCTGATTTTAACTGTCATGAAGAACTTTTGAAATTGGTCTCTTTACACGGAACAACAAAAGGAGCCGATATTTATGAGGCTGTATAAAACGTACAATTGAAAATGTTGGAGGTTTTGAGAAATGTACTTCCATTGCCATGATGGAGCTAAAAGTATGGTGGGTGGAAATATAGGTCTTGCTGGACTTCTAAAAAAAGATGGAATACAATCAAAAATGCTACATTGCAAGAAGCTCTCTGTGGTATATCTATCCGAGACAGTGAAGTAATGATTACTATTACAAAATTAATCAATTTAATCAGAGGTGGTAACAGGGCTCTTTCACACAGAAATTTAAGTGTTTTTAGAAGAAATTGAATCAGAAACTGATGATTTGCTTTTGTATTCAAATGTTCGATGGCTAAGTGCTGGTAAAAGCTTGAAGAGATTTTTTGACTTAAGAAAAGAAATAAAGGATTATCTTTCAGAATTGAAATCTGACTGTAATTTAATAAATATAATGTCTGATCCTCTGTTTTTTTAGCACACTTGCTTTTATGAGTGATATTACTCAGTATTTGATTGAACTGAATCAAAAACTTCAACGTAGATATCATGATGTTAGTCAACTGTATAGTTTCATGCAGGGTTCAGGAATAAATTAAAAATGCTAAAAATGAACCTAGATAAAAATGAGCTTACACATTTTAAATGCTGTGGAGAAGTAAAGCTTCAACTACAAGAGACTGGCTCACAATTAAATTTTAATGAAGGCCTCATCATTATGGACAGGCTTATTGAAAATTTCAATTCGAGATTTCAACAGTTTGATGAGCTTAAATCCAGTTTCAGACTGCTTAATTCTCCTCTTACAATCGATATTGACACCGTAGAACCAAAATACCAAATGGAACTCTGTGACCTCCAAGCAGACGAGTTATTTTCTTCTTCCTCAGTAACTGGAATGGAACTATTCAAAATTCTTCCTAGTGATAAATACCCAAACTTACGAGACGTTGGTATGAAAATGAAATCTTTGTTTGGCAGTACATACTTATGTGAGAAGGCTTTTTCTGACATGAAGTACATAAAGTCTAAGTACAGGAACTGCCTTTCAGACAGCCAGCTTGAACATATATTGGTTATTTCCACAACCACTATCCAAACAGACCTTGATAAGATAATTTCAGAACATGCTAAACCGCAATTTTCACATTAACTAAAAAAGTTAATTTATTAACCTTGTACTTATATATCAATAATCCATGTATTCTCTAACATTAAAGGTTTGCTATTATATTTTATGAGTGCATTTTAATATTTTTACCACAAATTTACCTCAAACTCATTATAGAAACTTGTATTTAAAACTACAAATGTTAACAAAACTCGATAAACAACATATATTAATAATAAATTCATTTCGATTCTATAAAAATGAATAAGTATGAATTTTGTATTTAAAATAATAAGAAAGTATTGATTTTTTTACTATAATAATATTAAGAAATAATAAGAAAAGTCTGGCCCGGCAGGTTTTTCTTAGAAACAATCTGGCCCGTTATTAAGATTAAGTTGGACAGCACTGTTTGTAAGGACGAGTATAGTCGCCCGATATTCTGAGTTACTGTGTCTTTGAAAAGATATGAAGTCCTAATAATGTGCCTAAGATTCGATAAGTCACAGACCCGAGAACAAAGAAACAATTGAGCTGCCTCCGTTTCCGAGATTAAAAAAAATAATCTCTGACAGTAAATCGGTCTATCGTCCATCTGCTTACGTCACTGTAGACGAAATGTTGGTGCCCTTTAGGGGTCGCTGTGGCTTCAGAATGTACATGCCTAAGAAACCAAAGAAGTATGGCATCAAAGTCATGTGCTTGACTGATGCCAAAACATCTTACCTCCTAGATGCTTACATATATACGGGACGGAAAAGTGATGGTGTGGGCTTGACTGTGGATGGAAAAAAACTCAGTGTTCCAACGCAATCCCCTGTAATTCGATTGTGTAAAATTGTGCAAAGGAGCAACAGAAACATAACAGTGGACAATTGGTTTTCTTCTACCAAAGGTGTAGCTGAGCTGCATAAAAGGAACTTGACCTATGTAGGAACCACGAAAAAAGATAAAAAAACCATACCAGAGGAATTCCTGCCCATCAAAACGAGACCAGTTGTTTCTACCATTTACGGTTTCAGAGAAGATATGGCTCTGATGTCATTTGTTCCAAAAAAGAACAAAGGATTGTGTCTAGTTTCTTTTATGCACAACACAATCGAAACTAACAAAGAGAAAAACAAACCAGAACTCATCCGCTTCTACAACAGCACCAAGTCAGGAGTGGATTTGCTGGACATGAAATGCGCCATATTTTCTTCAAACAGGAACACACAACGTTGGCCTCTGGCTATTTTCTATAGACTGGTAAGCATCGCTAGCGTGAATGCTTTTATAGTGTGCATGAGTTTCAGAGGAATGAATCAGCTCTTATGAATCGTTATGACTTGATTATACCTTATCTAAGGATAAGACTAGAAAATGTGCCAAACCTACCAAGGGGTCTGAAAATGGACATCCAAAGTATCCTTGGAAATGACGTGCCTACCGATGTTGCTAAAGGAGTGCCTGATGACCTGTTACAGAAATTAAAAACATGCAAAAAGTGTCCTTCAGGCAGTGACCGGAAAACCACACACAAATTCATAAAGTGCAGTTATGCAATTTGTGGACAGTGCCAGAGAAGACTCTGCATTTCCTGTGCAAAAGATTGTGTTTGACTCATCCAAGCCGTAAGAACAAGCAAAACGAAGACTTTTTAGTAAATTACAACACTTGTATTCTGGAAAAATGGTATTGAAAATGTAAAAAAATTTCAAATAAATGTTTGCCAGCTAAAATATTTCTTCTATAATTTTTGACAACAATAGTAGTGAATATGTGGCAGAGCCAGACCCACTTTTCCGGAAACGGATCCAAGATGGCGGCCACCTTCGGGTATCTTCGGCTCTCGGATCACGTGACCCAAGATGGCGGCCGGCCCGCAGTGGTACCAACCCCCTGTGGCAATTTTCCCTCCCAAAATTGCCCTCCAAATTCCCAAATTTCCCTCCATATTCCCACATCATACTATATAAAATGCACTTTTTTCAAGATGGCGGCCTTTCCCTTGTTATACTATATAAAATACACTCCTAACCTTTTCCCCGTTATACTATATAAAATGTAAAAAGATGGCGGTCCTTTATATATGTACTACAATAAATGCACTTTTAAACTTCGATTATTACCAGTAGTTATGTATTGTTGGTCTTGGGACAACCTTGACCTTTGTACTGTTATTGTTGACAACATAATCACCACGTGATGACCCCAGAGGTCAAGTTTACTATTGTTTACTACCGATAATCAGTAAGGTCGTTGACCTTTCATTGATAATCACCACGTGTTAACCTTGGAGGTCAAGTTTACTACGAGCACGTGGATCCCCCTCGACGTTGTCCTAGGTCAGTGTTGTTTTGGTGTGACGTCACGCCGTATTTACTAAATTAATTGTATTTAATGCGGGCAAAAAGTGTCGAAGATTGGTGCCGGGATCGATCCTACGATGTTCAGTTTGTTGAGACGGAGACGATACCACCGCGGCACAGTGACACACCCGAGAGGGTAACGTAAGTAACGGCAGAAGAACGCGTGTCTCCGCCGATGCATTTATACTATATGAAATAATATTTTACCACATTCGATAACTCGTATTTAATATAGTATTACTTTGTTCTGGCCATTTAAACTGAAAAAAAACTGTTTCTCTTCATACTATATAAAATGTACCAACTGTTTTTTCGCAGTGTTACCAACTTGCACGATTAATTGCAAAAATATATCTCAGTGTTACCAATTTACACGATTTATTACATTATACTATAATAAATACATATATGGTTATTAAATTATACTATATTAAATACAAACGCGTTTTTCGGTGTTACAGTAATATTAAATATAAATTCGTTATCCTTTTACGTTAACTATAATAAATACATATATGATTATTAAATTATACTATATTAAATACAAACGCGTTAATAAATACGTTAAAATGGTTGTTAAGTATTAGGAGAACAGAACTTGGCAAGATCTCTGAACTCGACCGTTGGCGCGCTATCATATTGCTTGACCCTATTGTCAGGCGGCGCGCGCTTTATCAGCCCGCTGGTGCACGACTTTTCTTGGCAACAATTACGGTTCCTCTTCACTTCTGCTAACCTAATACTCTATTTATTTTAAAACCTCTAAAATCGTTCACCTGAGCTAAAAAAGGTATAATATGTTTAAATAAAATTAATTGAAGGATTGTTCTTAACCAGTCAACGTCTTTTTCCCCTGATTTAATCCTATAAAGAGTATTTACATTATAGTACCTACATATAGTAGATGATATTCATATATTAATTAATATTTATATTTCCGAAAACTCTATGAAAAAAGACGTGCTTTAATTAAAGTGTATTTTTTCTTGTTACACAGTATACAGTATTAATTTGAATAATATTTTGTACTTTATATAGTATTAATTTCTTCAGACCGTTTAACAAATGAACCAGAGGGTTTTTTTCTTGTTGTTGTATAGTTTTTTTCATAACAGATGATTTTTGTTTACAACAGCTGATGTGTCTTCTGCTACTAGGAAACTCTTTGTATACGAGAAAATTTTCTAAGTCTAATTTTGCTGATGCAATATTTCATTATCTGTACTTTGAGTTTGGATCTTGACCACCACGCGGCCTAACACGTGTGCACGCGGTCGGACACATGTTCAATTGACGTCATTTTACTGGTATAAATACACCAAGAATTCAAGCACGCAGAATCTGCAGTTGTTTCAAGCTCTAGAGACCAACGGCCCCCAACGTCTATCCGGAACCTCTAGACTTGAACAACCTGATCATTTGGCTATAGCAGATATTGATTATGGTGAGTAGATTTCCAAATTTATTAGCATTATTAGTTATGAACAGTAACTATTTTATACATTCTCTAACATCAATTTCAATTAATATTTTTAGCAAAATAATCATTATACTCTTTATGAGAACTAATATTTTAGAATTTATTTACAGATATTTCTTTAACTAAATTAGTTAACAACACATTTTAATAATACCAATAATGTGTTAGTTTTTTATAAAAATGTTAGGAAAATACAAATTAGTTCATTCATGTAAAAATTATATTTCTAATTTTAAACGATTTTTTAACATTAATTGCATGACATTATTTCTTAAACCTAATTACAGTTGTGTTTTATTTATTTTTATTTTCAACCATACAACTAATTTAACTAAATTACTTCGTTCTAGTAAATGATTAAAGTTGTTAGTTTTATAAAAATATTATGATAAAATAAATTATTCAATTAGGTTTTTAATAAATTTTTATTCTCATCGATTATTCGATTATACATTCTCTAACATCATTTTCAATAAATATTTTAGCAAAATAATCATTATACTCTTTATGAGAACTAATATTTTAGAATTTATTTACAGATATTTCTTAGCTAAATTATTTAACAACACATTTTAATGATACCAATAATGTGTTAGTTTTTATAAAATGTTAGTAAAATACAAATTAGTTCATTCATGTAAAAATTATATTTTAAACAATATTTTTAACATTAATTGCATGACATTATTTCTTAAACCTAATTACAGTTGTGTTTTATTTACTTTTATTTTCAACCGTACAACTAATTTAACTAAATTACTTTGTTCTAGTAAATGATTAAAGTTGTTAGTTTTATAAAAATATTATGATAAAATAAATTATTCAATTAGGTTTTTAATAAATTTTTATTCTCATCAAAAAATTTTTTTTTTTTTTTTTACAAGTTTATAATCTTAAGATAATTATATGATATGATTTAGTTATGAAAATTATTTCTTACTTCATCAATCCGATTACACTTTTAGGTATAATTTAAATAAAAACATTTCGAATAAAATACAAATAACTTTAACTACTACTTAAAATATTTAATAACAAATCTTATTAAGTTTCATTAATTTCTGGAAAATTAAAATAATTTTAAATTATTTGAATTTATAACCAATTTGAGAATATTTTTTCCTGTCTTCGAGAAACAACTACTAATTTAGAAAAGTGAGTTTCATTCATATGATATACTAATATATTTCTTTTTAATATTTTCAATGTTTTGTTTTTATTCTCGCAGGTTTTCCAATTCAAATAAATGCTTTTCTTACATAAGTAATTTAATGTTTATGTTGTTACAGGTTATTCCATCACCTTTCATCGAATTTGGCGTGTTAGAGACACTCGCTTATTTTAAAAGTAAGTTTAATTTCTATAATAAACTTATGTAAAACTAAAATGGGTTTTGAACTAATTTTCTTGGTGATGATTTCAATGTTTTTTTCCACAGGTTCTTTAAAAATATACACTTAACTCTAAAGTAATATAATATGTATGATGTTACAGATCTCCTCTTGCATCCAACTCTTCATCGTCAGCAGATCTCCTCTATTACATCAACTGCTAATCATCTCTCTCAGAAGTATGTCTAATAATAAGGATTACACTTTAGGTTACTATAAATTATCTCCATTTGCTTATGAACCGATTAAAGGTTCCTTACAATCGGCAGGATTTGATTTAAAAAGCACATATGACTGTGTTATACCACCTCATGGTAAGCAGTTGATAAAAACTGATCTCAGCATAGTATTGCCTGAAGGAACGTATGGCAGAATTGCACCCCGTTCAGGATTAGCTTTAAATCATTTCATCGACGTAGGAGCTAGGGTGATAGACCGCGATAACACGGGCAATCTAGGAATACTTTTGTTTAATCACTCACAAAATGTGTTTAGTGTAAAGCGAGGTGATAGGGTTGCTCAACTGATTTGTGAAAAAATTCTAGAACCTAATTTAATTCAACTTAATGAACCACCTTCTACTACCGTAAGAGGTAAAGGAGGGTTTGGCTCAACAGGATGTTAATTTAGATAATATTTTCATTCATATAATTACGTATTTAAATATTATTTTTCTTTTTATAGTCATGGAAAATATAGAGCAGTTTGCCGAATCTGTTGATTTCTTAACTCATAAGCCAAATTGTGTTTCTTATTTTTTCTGAAAAAAACTATGTCTTGCGTGCTTTTAACTAAATTACTTATTTTAAAACAAAATATGTTTCATATTACACCATTTAGATGATTTAAAAAAAATAAATCTGGTAAGCATTATTTAAATTATATTATAAGTCGAGTTGTATTAAACAAAATGCGTGTGTCCAGTTTCAGTTATGGCTGATGACATGGAAATGACCGAACAAGTGATAGAAATAACTGACAATACTAGTGAAACTTCGGAGTCTCATAACCGTGCTGGTCCATCTACGTCTTCGATCAAACTAGTACATGTTTTGGAAAACCTTATACTGTTGGGTATGTGCTCTTTGGAACTATGGGATTTGAATCTTTGTAATTTAAAAAAGAACATTGACGTTATATCAGATCCAGAGATGTTCAACTTATATTGTGTGCTTCGCGATCTTTTTAATGCGCTTTCAAATTCAATTTATATGAGAGGTGATATATTGTCTCAGGCCAAACTACCTTTAGTCAACATGAAATCAATGACATTCAATGAAATAATGGAAGGTTTAAAACCAACACTGAAAAAAACACCTTTAAAAATCGTGCTTATAGCTACAAATGTGTTCAATGTGTAATGAAGTTTGTGCGTGAAATAATAAATAGTGAGAAAGAATGCGAAAAAAATAATAAAAAACGTAGTATTGCAAATGAATCTGAAAATCCCAAAAAACTTAAAACGGTAAATGATACTGAAATGGAAGATGAATTTGAAAAGGTATTTTCCTTTCCAATTGATCAGTCAAAGCCTGTTCTAATTAAACAAGTTTTTCACTACCAGACTGGTAAAGAACGGAGAAAGTTGACCTCAAATGGAGAAACTGGTGATTACCTAATAAAAATCGAAGTAACGGATATGAAAGACTTACAGCGGTGTAAACTTGAAAAAAATTATTGGATGAAAGTGGCAAAGAAGGTTTATTTTGTATTTGATAAAGAGGACGAGATTCTTGATGAAGTAAACAGTATTGTGTTAAGAGTAGGAAAAAAGATTGCTAGATTGCCTGACGTAACTTCTTCCGTAAATAATATTGAGGAAAGAAAGTAGCTTAAACACTTTAGCCAACTATTTGTTTAATATCCTAATCGTTGTAACTTGTACATAAACATTTAAATATGAGTCTAATGTTTTATTAGTTAGTTATCAGATTTTAAGAAAATATTTGTTATTGACACTAAAAAAAATGAATTTTACTTGTTGTTTTCTTATAGTAGCTAGTTTTTTTAAATAGTCGACTTCAGCCTCTTGTCCAGTGGAGTTTGGCGAAGTAGTGACTTTGGAAACGTCCACACCTGACACCAGTTGTAGTAGCCCAAACGCAGGAGTGGCGCTGCGAAGGACCAAGTTGCGTGGAATTGGGTGTCTCCAATGAAGAGTCAGAACTCAAGTCAAATACTCCTAATTTATTAGCCAAAAATTATACAGTGGTAGTACGTCCGGGCCGCTAGAGGCAGTAAGTCACAAAGGGTGCAATTACTATGTCAGTGAGAAACCCTACCAAGAGAGTGACAACAGTACGTCCAACCTACAAGGATTGCTGAACACTGCAACAGTCCACTGGGACTGGTGACAAAACAACTGGCTAAAGCCTCATTTATACTAATATTACTGCCTCGAGCGCTCCAGTCTCACAAACAACGGAAGAATTGGTCTATTAGTTCCTGGTTTCCTAACATACAATTAATTACATCAATAGAACCTATAAATAAATCATCATCTTCTTGATCAATACTATTTACAATTCTGGACTTGCACTGATTCGCAAAATTATTGAATAACCCACATTTACTACATCTTTTGCCCATAGCAGGACATTTTTTATTTACATAATGACTGTAGCCAAATTTGCGACACTTCACATTACCACTGAACATAACCTTCCCAGACACAACACTTGGGAGGTTACTTGACGTTCTGAACAAGCTCTGCTCCGCAAACCGACGCATGCGCATTAATCCTTTCAGACCCTGCCCACTTATTTGTGTAGGGCCGGCCATACACGTTATGGTATACCTGTATGGTATACACGTGTAGCTGGAGGTGTAGGTCACCGTAACCGCGAGGTAAAAAAAATCCATTGGGTATACGGGTGCGCGCATAGTAAGGAGGTGGCGGTGTATGTGGAGCTCGCCGCTTGCAAAGAGGTCTTGCTGGATGACTTTAGAGAACAAACTTGTTTGATTTACCTCGACGCTTAGCGCGCGGCATTGCTGGCCACTTCTCTGTAATTGGTCCGTTCAGGGTCACGTGACGTCGCCTCACCGGCCCCCGCCTGCCGCCGCACACCACTCACTAGGTCAGAGCCACTTGCTATTGTATGTTGTGTTCTGTGTGATTTACGCGTACTTTATTTTTGTGCGAAATGAAGGAAGAAGTTATTATTGCAGTGCAATGCCGTCCTCCACTGTGGGATAAAAGACATAAACATCATCACAACCGTCACGTTCTGGACAAAGAATGGAAGTCCATAGCTGCAGAACTGAATTCCACTGGTAACTATTCATTTTAACAGTATAATTTTTTATACCCTTCAGGGAAATAATCAGGGATTTCTTGATTTTACTTTCCAAATGTATTACATTACGTATAATAAATATAAAACTGGGAATATATAACACACTTAGGCATTGTAAACCTTTGACGTTTACGTAATTGTTACACTTTGTATAAGATTCCCTCATAAGTATTAATAATAATAATAATAAATTAGAAATTAAATATACTCACCCCATAGGCCCGTTTTCGTGATGGGCGTAACATCGAACTTCTGCTGAATCTCCGTCGCATCAGCATTCATCGGCCTAATTTTGGTGAGTCTCAAATTTTATTATTCTGGTCATCCTGTGTACAGTGCTGACCCTGCTTCCTTGACATCCGATTCCTTGCTTTCCAAGTTCACGCTCGCCGGATGCCCTACTCAAATTTTACCAACTCCATTTCCTGTACCGCATTTCCTGTTGTAATCCAACCACTGTCTAATTTTCCTGATAATATTTAATTTCTAATTTATTATTATTATTATTAATACTTATGAGGGAATCTTATACAAAGTGTAACAATTACGTAAACGTCAAAGGTCAAATGGAAATTGATATTATATATAGTTTTGGCATGGTTGGGAGGAATCACCGTAGTCTTATTAATCATGGCGTATTGCCTTCACATCCAGGCAATAAAAATAAAATTGAAAACTCCAGCGAGGGATTATTAAGGAAGAATGGGTATTGCGTGTAACCAGAAGCGAGATAGCTCCGGAATGTACCTTGTCAGCGCTGCAGCTGACTTCATGCGTCGACACAGCAAGACGATAGGGAGCAACACGTCATCGTCCAGACTACACATCTATAACATGTCGGGAGTAGGTTTCGGTTGGTGGAAAACCGAAAAATTTTAGCCAGAGGAGTGTAAACCTTTGACGTTTACGTAATTGTTACACTTTGTATAAGATTCCCTCATAAGTATTACTAATAATAATAATAAATTAGAAATTAAATATTATCAGGACAATTAGACTACAACAGGAAATGCGGTAGAGGAAATGGAGTTGGTAAAATTTGAGTAGGGCATCCGGCGAGCGTGAACTTGGAAAGCAAGGGATCGGATGTCAAGGAAGCAGGGTCAGCACTGTACACAGGATGACCAGAATAATAAAATTTGAGACTCACCAAAATTCGGCCGATGAATGCTGAATCGACGAAGATTCAGCAGAAGTTCCGATGTTACGCCCATCACGAAAACGGGCCTATGGGGTGATCCGTAATAGGACCACGGAGAATTATTGGTTGTTCCGAAATGGTAGGCGTGTCCAGTGAGTGGCAGGGGGAAGGAGATACTAGGGGGAGAGTGGGAAAAGAAAGGGAGTCTAAGGAGAGTTCGGCAAGAGAGAGGACTTCGGGAATTAGACCAACAGGGAGGACCAGCACCTGGTGGTCCAACTACCTAGACTTCGTCAACCCGCCCTGCAGAGCAAACACGGGACGATCTAGACGGAAGACGGAGCTACGGTCCAACACCTGGCGATATCGACCCCCGGAGGACTTCACGAGCGGCCAACCTGAAACTGAGGGACGACCGGACTTGCAGCCCATCCTGAGGACCAGAGGACTCACCCCCAAGGGATTGCAAGCGACTCCACTCACCCCCAAGGGACTACAAGCAACTCCAGACCTAACCAGCCCACCTGACCCGGAGGGACAAGAGGACGCCGACTCCACTACGGCCCGTGGACACCCCATACCTGCGGTAGACGACTGTTTCTGTTTAACACCTCCAAGGGTTAAGGGGAGAAATTTAAGTTGTGGGGGAAAGGAATTCTTTAGAGTTCAAGTACGTTTACCTACACCAAAGCGTAAGCCGACAGGCAGTAAATGTGACCCGCCAAGGGAAAAGGGACCTTATCTTCCAGGACAACATTTTACAGTACGAGCAGTTTTAGTGGTTTAGGTCAAAAAATCACATGTTCTGTTTTTGATAGTTTCTTACTCTATGTATGTTTCTAAACAATATTCAGTCAACTACACACTTGAATTCAACCTAGAACATGGTTAAAATAATTAATTTCCAAACCCTTGCAAGCTGCAGAAAAGGGACCTTAACTTCCCCAATGTTATTTAAATGGCTGGAAGTTAAGGTCCCTTTTGTTTTTGTGTCTTATTACACAATGATACTCGGCAAATCAGATGTTTTATGACTCCAGGCAAATCAGCTGTTGTTTGGCTCCGAACGGCGATGTTATCTTATCTCTTCCCCCCTCCCTCCCTCTCCTTATCACTTGTGCACCTGGAGCAGGACTAGGCTCTCAGGAATTTGTTTGTTTAGTTGAGTCACTGTTGTTGTTCCAAGCGCACCGTCCAGCTATGGAGGAAAATATTGCTAAAATTATCAACGACAGTTATTTTACCGGTGAAATAACCGATGACTTAAGGGAAGTATGTGAAGATTATTTTGCAAACCCAATTAGTTCTTCATCAGATTCTGAGCTTGAGGATCATGAGAGTCAAGAAGACGCTACAGAACTTAATCGTTCAAAAGTGA
>JAQJVL010005060.1:0-5000 GCA_035578905.1 Stictocephala bisonia
ATTTCTTTACAGAATAATTTACTTAAAATCGTAAAATAACGGAGAAATAATAATGTTCAGATTAGTTACTTTGAAATTCAAATGACAGCTACTCTGAAAAGGTTAGATTTTTTGAATTCCGGTT
The DNA here is from genome assembly GCA_035578905.1 of Stictocephala bisonia. Taxonomy (NCBI): domain Eukaryota; kingdom Metazoa; phylum Arthropoda; class Insecta; order Hemiptera; family Membracidae; genus Stictocephala; species Stictocephala bisonia. The sequence goes on from JAQJVL010005060.1 coordinate 125, forward strand.
TGCGGCAGTTAATTTATATTTAACAGACCTTTAATTTGATTCCAAACTCGACCTAGGCTTAGATTAAAGATTTTAGTTCAACTCCACGTAGGCCAAACCCTGAAATGATGAAATGTCGCTAAAGGTGTCAAAAACTGTGTTCTTTGTAACCATGATGATGTACAAGATTTCACTTATACAGGGTGAATGGTACGTGGTGTTTAAAAATTTAAGGGCTTAAACTACATGCTTGGGGCTACTTAAAAACGCAAATTTCAGTTTTATATACCAAATGGTTAGTGTGGTGTGTTCAAGTTAAAATTTTTTTAAATCGTGGACCTAAACATAAAAGATCTTTATTACTTACTCAAAAGATCATATTTTTTAAACTGTGACACCATTTTTTAAAACTACATTAAATTTTCAACAAGAATAATGAGCTAGTAAGATGCGAAAATTAAGGTTGGTATTTAAAATTATGCGTTAAAGTAAAAAAATCATATTTTTGTAAATTTTTAAACAATGTTTTGCGCTTGGTTACTAAATTATGGTAACGGACATAATGTGTCCGTTATGCGTAATTTAATGTTCTTTTCAATAGTATAATTGTGATTTTAATTATTTTGTTTCGTCATCGAAAACGTTAGGTGAAACTGAATTAAAACACAGTTTGCAGAAAACTTGAAGCTTTTACTATTTATTAAAAGAAAGATTATAATACTTTGATTTGACATAATATTAAGACATACTAATTACATTCGTAAAAATAATTGAAAAAAAGGTCAACTTAAAATAGTAAGATTTACAAATGTTGTTCAAACTGCCTTCCTCCATTTCTGATGCAGGCCCGTGCTCTCTTGCGCATTTGTTGAACTGTCACTTTTGTAGAGACTTCTTGGCGCACTACTTCAGCTGCCGCAGTTATTCTCTCCCTCAGTTCTTGTTCTGTGTTGATAGGTGCAGAATAGACTTTTTGTTTCATCCATCCCCATACACAGAAATCCATGGGACTAAGGTCCGGCGATCTAGCTGGCCACGGTACGGTCCCACCCCGTCCAATCCATGTAGGATAATTGAGCGTCAACCAGTGACGCACTTCTGCGGTGAAATGCGGTGTAGCTCCATCTTGTTGGAAAATGAGACTGTCTCTTTTTTCTTGGTCGAGATCTAGCAGCAAAGGGAGACTGTGCTGTAAAAAGTCCAAAAAGCGTTCCCCGTTAAGGTTTCCCTCGAAGAAATGTGGGCCAATAAGCGTTTCACCTACTATTCCAACCCATACCATAACGTGAAATCTCCTTTGAAAAGATCGTTCTTTGGTTGCTCTTGGGTTATCTTCTGCCCACATGTGCATATTATGTGTATTAAAGATTCCTTGTCTTGTAAATATGGCCTCATCTGTCCAAAGGATCTTTTTAAAGAAATGATACTGCTCAATATCGCTACTGAGCAACCATCTACAGAACTGAACACGAGGAGCGAAGTCTTGAGCTTCAAGTGCTTGTACAGGCGTGAAGTGGTATGGATGAAACTTGTTTCTATGAAGAATATCCAACACTTTCCACTGTGAAACATTTAGTTGAGCCGCAATTGCCCTATTACTACTCTCTGGGTTTTCTTGAAAGGTATTTAGAATCAATTCTTCAACACCTACATCATAATTAACTGGACCTACCTCAGAAGACTTTCTTTGAACTTTTCCACTTTCCACTAACCTCTGGTGAAGTCTAGTGAACACCTGTGGGCTGGGGGCTTTTCGATCTGGGTACCTTAAACTGTACTCTCTTTGCGCAGCAAGTGCATTGCCGTTGCAAAATCCATAAACAAAATGCATTTCTGCATATTCTCTTGTAGTGAACTCCATGATGCTACAGAACTGAATAGCTTATACACAGACCCATTCTAAAGAGTAAACAGATAATGGATTCCAGTTTTCTCGTGATAAGGTTGCTTTAAAAGAAACTAACTTTTGTTAAACTAAGCAGGTAGTGGAGTTTCCCAGTCATTAAGGACAACAGACAAAACTATTGATAAGGTTGGGGTGTATGCCGGGTCTAAGAATTGTGGTTAAAACCCCATTTGTCCCTGATTTACATGTGTTTTTAATAACATAACGTTATTTGAATGTCCAGTCCTAGTTGCTGGCTAGTAAGATAGTCTTAAAATTGTTTAACCACTCAGTGTTTCTTTCTATTAAAATAATAATAAAAAATGGAACATTGTACGATAATATAAACAAAACAAAAACAAAAGTATATCACTGAACAGACCATTAAATTATGCAGTTTTCTGTATAGTTTGACACATTATATCCGTTACCATAATTTAGTAACTACGCTTAAAACATTGTTTAAAATTTTACAAAAACATAATTTTTTTTTTTAAAGCATAATTTTAAGTACCAACCTTAATTTATGCAGGCTACTAGCTCATTATTCTTGTTAACAATTTAATTTAGATTACAAAAATGGTGTCATAATTTAAAAAATATGATCTTTTGAGTAAGCAATAAAGCTTTTTTATGGTTAGGTCCACGATTTAAAAAGAAATCTTAATTTGAACATACCACACTAACCATTTGGCATATAAAACTGAAATTTACGTTTTTAAGTAGCCCAAAGCATGCAGTCTAAGCCCTTAAATTTTTAAACACCACGTACCATTCACCCTGTACCAGTGAAGTTATAGAAAAGTTTTGAAAGCGTTATATATGTTTTTCCACTCTGTATAATTTTTTTATAAACAGGGTGTTCATTAAAACCGTTTTATTAATTTAGGACTTAATTGCATACATAAAAATGAGGAAAAAACGTAATATGAAGGTATGTCTTAAAACCTTTAGTTTTCAATCTATCTGTTTTTATGCGTTTTTCACATAAACATTCATAACTTTGTATCCACTAAAGATCCAATTCTGAAACTTGTACTACCCTATAGTAAATCTATTTTGTTTTAAACATAAAAAATAAATCTTCACCTATTTCAAAATGGTGGAAGTTTTCTTTATTCTAACTTAAATAAAAACTGACTAAATTTAAAAACAAAATTCTAGAATAATGTATTTTAGTAAATCTTACTATAATAATCACGGTGTTTGTTAAAAAAAAAAGAAACAAATAAAAACAGATGAGTTATGCTGCAAAATGTAAAACAATGTTTTACAGCACTAACCAAAGGCTAGTGTGGTTTTAAATATGTGTGTACTTTGAACAGATGGTTTCATATCAATCTGCTATTTCATATGAACAGCTGTGTATTTATGCTATTAATATTAGGTTTGATCTCCATTTCCATTCCAATTTAGTTCTTAATGAAACCGGTCGGTCTGAGTTACCTTTTCTTTGATGATTAAAGCTTCCTGTCTCTGCAAGTCACTGATGGACCTTTGTAAAAGATGTATGATAAGGTATAAGACGTAATTTGTAAAACATTTCTGATACAGTCTTCTCGCTTGAGTACTACTACAATGAGTCATGCCATAAATCAAATGTTTGTCTGCCATTTCTGATTTAGTAAAGATGTACATCACATGATTTGCCATTAGTTGTTAATAAATGGAAACTAGAAAAATAATAAAAAAAACTATGTCGTAAGAAAATTAATTACAAACACTTACAAATTAAAACTAACAATACAATGAAAAGAATTTACAGAAAACTTACAAAAAACGTGTACATTCTTTTTGTTACTAATGAACAATGCCAACAATGGAAACCAAACCTAATATTAATAACATAAATAAACAGCTGTTCATACGAAATAGCAGATTGACATGAAACCAGCTGTTCAAAGTACTCACATATTTAAAACCACACTAGCCTTTGGTTAATGTTGTAAAACATTGGTTTACGTTTTGCAACATAACTCAGCTATTTTTTTTATCCGTTTTGGTTTAAACAAACACTGTTAATATTATTGTAAGATTTACTAGAAAACATTATACTTGCATTTTGTTTGTAAAGTTGGTCAGTTTTTATATATTTCAGTTAGAAAACGTTCACCATTTTGAAACGGTTGAAGATTTATTTCTTATATTTAAAAAAAATACATCTACTATAGGGCAGTATAATCATGAAGTTTCACAATTGTACCTTCAGTGAATGCAAAGTTATTAATTTTTATGTGAAAAACGCATAAAAGCAGATAGACTGAAAACTAAAGGTTTTAGAACATACCTTCATATGAAGTCTTTTGCTCATTTTTATGTGTACAATAACATCCTAAATTATTGAAACAGTTCTACACACCCTGTATATAAAAAAAAACTATACAGAGTTGGAAAAACATATGTAATGCTATCACAACTTTTCTATAACTTCACTGGTAAAAGTGAAATCTTGTACACCATCATGGTTACAAGGAACACACTTTTTGACACCTTTAGCGACATTTCATCATTTCAGGGGATGGCCTACGTGGAGTTGAACTGAAATCTTTAATCTAAGCCTAGGTCGAGTTTGGAATCAAATTAATGGTCTGTTGAATAGAAATTAATTGCTGCAGACCGGACTTAGAAACATTTAATCTTTCTAGAGTAGCGGTCATTTGAATTTAAAGTAACTAATCTGAACATTATTATTTCTCCGTTATTTTATGATTTTAAGTAAATTATTCTGTAAAAAAATTATACTTTACGGAACACGATAGTAAAAAGAATAAAATTATCAAATTATCTATGGAAAAAATAAGTTGTTGTGAAAGCCTAGAAAATATAGAAACGCTTTCACAAAATATTTATATCACATAGTACTTATTTATTCATATACAAAATGAGAGGAGAAAGAATAATTGCCAGTAAAGGTGAAACCTCTCAGAGTTGTCTGCATGTTTTTTTTACTACATTTACTTAGATTTTTTAATTGATATTAGTATTTCGTAAAAATATACAACTAAAATAAAT